>SNQJ01S0008748.1:92520-147808 GCA_010110895.2 Picea sitchensis
GCAAGGTAGTATCTCATACCACAAAATTCATCTTCTCCACAATCTGTTCAAAAGGGGAACAAAAGGATACTGTAACCACTACAGCCTCGACCAAGCACCTTTTATCCACCAGAAGCAGGTCGACAAGGTTGCAGCAAAGCACAAAGATTCCTTCTGCACACAGTCATCTCATGTAGCCAAACTGGTTAAAAATTTCCAACCCTTCCAGCCACAGGTTCATGACGACCTTCAACAAACCAAGCAGCACGATGGTTCAAACAAGGCAAGCAACTCACCAAGATTCAGATTCAACAATCACTTTCCCCTCTCCCCTGGGAACTCAACGCAATGGAGACCATTACTTCCTAAGGAGGGAGGATTGATCTAGGTGGATATCGGTGGCCACCCACCTTTTCCAACTGGCCCAAAACATGTTTCTGGCAATTTTGGTAATTTACTATTTTTAGCAATTTTTTTGGGTCCTGAACTTTTGGGGCCATTTTGAGGCCCTAAACGATGTTTTTTTGGGTATGTTGCTCTGGAAAAATAGCATCTACAATGTTATTTTGTCTCGAGCGTTGTAGGCCTCGGATAGATCTTTCCAACTAGCTATCATACGCCTAAAACGGAGATCGTATGCAAAAGTTACGACCCCGGGAAGTTGATGCACCAACTTACCCAAACGAGGCCCACATGACTTTTGGCGCTTCATCTCCGAGGGTTAGGTTTTTCGATGTCTAGGACTTTTTGCATTCCCGATTATTGTAAAAAGGCCTCTAGAGCCTCATTGTAATCATCTTCTTGCGAATGTGAGTAGCCGTCACATCTCTTCTCAGAGATAAGCTGCCACCATTCTAGCGAGTCTTCCACTCTGTATTTTTACAGTCTCTGTACATTTATTTCATTAATAGAAATCGTGTATTACTGTATATCTGTGTTTATGGTTGCATCTTCGATACATTTCTGTTATATTATTGAATATCTACGATATCTCTGTGCATTTATTTATTATATCTCCGATCTCATTTCGTGCCGAAAATAATCCGGATCACAAGATGTCCCATTCTTCTGCAACTATAGAAAATATTTAATCCTCTCTTTCTTTTGAATGACCCCCAACCTTTCCTGTACTACGCACTGGGATCACAGTAACTAACCTGCAAAAAATTATTTCTAGGATCCTGCATCCATTTGTTAATCCAAACATTCTTTCTATGCATAGGAATAACATACCTTTCATTATTTCTATCAAATCTATTTGTATCAAATCTTATTTCTTCTAGTTGTACCATAGTTTTCAAATTAGGACCAAATCTATTGAACATACCTAGATCCATTCTTTCGAAAATAAAAAATTTCACTTATCTTACCTTTCTCAGAGCACAAAGATTCAATATCTTACCTCTTTTATTCAGATCATACTTCTCTTCTTAACACACAGCTTCGCAATTCAAGTAGAATATTGCACACAAAAGTACCAGATCTACGCACAAAGATTTATCTTTTCTTCAGTTCCCAGCAATCACAGTTTTAGTCTCGACAACGAAACCATTTGTTGGCACAGGGGTGGACCCAAGGTTCAATGCTTCAACAGTGCACCAACAAAATCCTAACTACCAGCCCTTTCGAAAACACCTACGAAGAAGATGAAGTCTTACCCAAGGTAGAGGTAGGGGTGGTTGCAGGACTCAAACGTCTACAACCTAGCTGGGACACAGATATGTGATTACACCACTCTAACAAAGCACTTAGCAGGTAGCATTCATAAGTATTTAACCCTCATTCACATCGCATATCCAAACCCTAATTACCAAACAATGCAGTATTCAACTAGATCTAACACATCTAAGCACTTATCATATAGAAAGAGATCAGATCTATCATTCATTCACATCACTAAGCACTTAATCTATCATGCCAGGTTCATCTAAACATTCATTATTGCACTAAGCTTAAATCATATGAACAATATAACAACCATAATGCACAAAGAAACCATAGCATAGGATATACGTGGTTCAACCCACCGTGGGGCTACGTCCACTAACTCTTCTCTTCTTTATTATCTTTTGTCAATATTTTTACATGCACAGAGCCCAAAAACCCCACTTCGCATAGGACAGGATATCTACGCGCACCTCGCCAAATCCTCCTTCACCGAGTTAGGTCACATCATAAAGCCTTCTTACACAGTGTTCACACAAGATTATTACAATCACTTACACTTAGCTCTGCAAATATTAACACATAGTATGCACAAAGCCTCTAGCTTCCCACTAAGCCAATTCTACCATCTCTCTCTACTTACATCCCCTAGATTTCTATTTATACATTACAAAATGGGCCTAAACATGGGTAAACCCATGGGTCGACATCCCATACCTATTACATAAACCCTAAACCCAAAAATTCCCTAAAAAGGGGTCGATATACTGCAATCTTCACTTTCCCTGGGCCTCCGTCTTCGACCAGCCTGTCGAAGTCCCAAAAATGGTCAAACATGACCCAGGTTCTCCAAAACTTAGTCGAGGGGAAACATAAGCCCCATCCCAGTATAATGGTATGAACATGATCCTTGTCAGACAATTTTCTTAAGTTGGTGGACAATTGGTTTGGATTGTTGGTTTTCATTGATGTCAACCCTTGGAGAGTGATATTGTAGATTGATGTCAACCCTTGGAGAATTCCAGTAGCAAATTTTGGTAGCGCAAAGGTATGGGTAAGGGACTCAAGTTTGTTTGAGGTATAAAGGCATGAAGATCATTGAATATTCAGGTAATACTATTATATATGGATATTACACGTCATGCCATTTCCGTTGATATGTTGAACGCCATGTGGTTCCTCACGGTTAGTGATATATGGCCTTGTGAAGTTGATGGACCTCCAAGAGTATTCTAGAAGACCCTAGAAGGTAAAAAAGAAGTAAATTATTCTAGAAAGTCTTCAAGAAGATTCCTAGTCAATGTGGTTGCAAGGATAAATTAATTAAATAATAAAGTTGACAAAGTGGTTAAGTGGAAAAAGTTGCTAAGTTGACAAAGTGGTTAAGTGGATACTTCTAGAGGAAGCTACTTGGAGAGTATAAATAATAAAGAAAGGGTCTCCCATTAGCACATATTTGAGAATATTGAATATATACAAGTGAGTAAGGTAACCAAAACAGATCTAAGGAGAATTTCAGATGGAAGCTGAAGAAGGCCGAAAATTCAAGGGAGGATAAAGTATTTTGATGATTCTTTCTAAGGTATGTTATCTACAGATCATCTCACCATTTTCACAATAATGTTTTTTCTAGAATGATTTAGATAGTGAAATATGGAGGCAATTGATATGAAATATCCAAGTAATTTTGATAAAAATTCCATCTTTTGGGTCATTGTAGTTTGGCAGTTACAATGTGTGGAATATAGGGGTTGTGGCTAGTCCTGAAAGTAGTCCAAAACATGTGTTCCGAGTAAAAACGTCATAACTTCTTCATAACAGATTCAAATTTCATGAGACCAAATGAATAAGTTAGAATACATTCTTTAGTATTTTTTTTTACCATTTTCATATCCATACATCTAATATTCCTGGCTTGGAATTATCTACAAGTCCACTCTCTAGAATAATCTAGAATTTAGCAAGGTCTAGCATTTTTGCTATAACTCCTTTTTTGGGAGGTTCCAAGTTGTGAAACCTGGAGTGTTTGTAGAGACGAAACTCAAGAATATTGGGTATAATTTTCATACCCTTATGCATTACAGGTACAAATTTATTCTTGTTAAAAGGTATGGTTGTTGACTAATCCAAAATTAGTCATGTGAGACTAAAGTAAAGTTTGATGAAAATGTTAGTCTCTTGTTATTGAAGCTAAGGAAGGTTTGTAGGTCTGTGATCACATACACCAGGTATGTTTATATTCATTTTTTGATGGTTACATTTGGTCATGACATGGTACATGCTTGAGACTACATAAAAGTGAGGTTTGGAACATGGTTTTATGTAAGGGTTTATGGTATTTGTCTTATGGATTTGTTATGTATTTCTAGGGGACTCTTGTTGGTTGTCTTGATGTATTTTTTGGTATATGGTTGAGGTATATGTTGATTTCATGGATGAGACACTTATTTGATGAGTTGGAATATACATTAGGTTTATGGTATGGTGATGTTTGTACATCTTGATGTGGCATAGTTTGAATTTTTATTGATACATGATTTGTACATCCTTGGTACATTGTTAGAGGCACTTTTTGGTAATATTGTTGGGCATATTTGTAGTGATATTGGAACATGGTTTATGGTTTACGTGGCATAGAGATATTGGTATTGGTGATGTTTGTGAGGTGTTATGATTTGCATGGTTGATTCACTTGTGATGGTATGGGTTGAGCTAGTTGGTTATGAACATGATTGGTTGATGGGATTATTGTGACAGACTATTGGCACATGTTGTTGGTTACATATTGTTGGTACAGGTGTTATTACAGGTTGTTGGTACAGTTTTCTTGGTATAGGTTGTTGATACAGGTTGCTTGGTACAATTTGTTACAAGTTGTTGGTATAGGTTGACAGTGAAAAAGTGGCAGTGACAATGGTTGATTCAGTTACAATGACAGTGACACTGGTTGATTCAGTGATAGTGACAAGTTGTATACATTTGGAACTTGTATTTCAAAGCAGTAGGATGGGGCAAGCATAGGTGGTTGGAGCCACCTTACAATTGCATCAAAAGAACCAAGGAGTTAGAAATTCCTCTAGATTGGAGCCTAAGAATTAGGGGGTTGGAGCCAGAGAATTGGGTGGTTGTAGCCACCTTCCGATTGGATATGGAGAACATTGGGGGTTGGAGCCTCCTTCTGGTTGGAGCCAAAGAATTGGAAGTTGGTGCTTCCTTGAATGTAATTCTTAAAGACATATAAGAAAATAATTTTTTGGTTTTCTCTCGCATTGGGTTTCCACATAAAATACTGGTGTATTTTGCATTGTGTGGATGTCTCTATTATTGTTTATTATTCATTGATGGATGTTAATTTTATATTATGAAATAACATATTATTGATGAAATTATGAACATTATTGAATAAGTTAAAGGAATATACATTATGTTTAAAAGGATTAATAAGTGGTATAGATTGTTCATTATTGATTCAACCCCCCCCCCTCTCAGTAATCCAATAATTGGTATCAGAAAAAGGTTCCTTCAGGAAATAGTTTAACCAATGGAAGGAGATCATGGATTATATCGAGAATGGAGTACCACTATTTAATGGTCAGAATGTTCTAAAGTATGAGATGTGGAGCATAGGGACAAGAACATTTTTAGAGGCACAGGAATATGATATTTGGTATTTAGTTGTGACGGGATACAATGCTACAAAGAAACCAAAGACTGAAGCCAAGAAGGAATTGAAGAATAATAATAAAATAGCAATGGATTTCATCAGGGAAGGATTACCTGATCCGGTAAGATAAAATTTTGGTAAATGTTCATCAGCTAAAGAACTTTGGGATAAGTTACATAATATTTATTCTTCACCCATCAGAGAGTCAGAAAATTTCAAAGAAGATGTAGGTACATATCAAGAAGAAATATGTTCATCATATCAGATAGATTCAGAAGAAGAAGAATACATAATTAACATAAGTATGTTGTTTTTCTTAAATTGTGAAAAACATAAACATCTTGAAATTGAATTCCCTGAAGGTAACAAGACAGAAAATCCATTTGAAATAGAATACAATTATGAAGTAGAACCGATAAGTGATTTAGATGATTTAAATAAACAAAGAGAATAAAATAAGTCACTCAAGAAAGAATTGATGAAAAAAAGAAAATTGTTCAAGGTTTCGAAGAAGCTCACCAGGTCATCAATAATTCAAGAGCTCAACTAGAAGAGACCAAAAGAATTGAAGAAACTCTAGAATATCAAAATAAGTGTTTAGAATCCAACATAGCAACACAAAATGAAGAATCAAAAAAGAGAGAAAATATACTGACATGTCATCTCAGGGAAAGAACCGATGAGTTAAACCATCTTGAGTAAGAGTTTGGTCAAGAAGAGAGGAGACTAGAAGAATAAATAATTACATTGAAAATACAACTTGAAGAAGAAAAGAGAATAGAAGAAGCCATGAAATCTCAGATAATGAATAAATAAGAAGAGGTTGAGAAACTTGAAGAAGAAGTTGTCACACTAAGATTCAAATTCATCAAGATCAACAAGAATGTTGAAGAGACATAAACATCTGTGGCAATAGTAGAGAATAAAGAGAAGCATTCTAGGTTGTTAGAAAACAAGAATGAAGAAAAGAGTAAGAGTTATGCAGAAGTATTCATGGAAGGAATCATCGTCAACCAAAATCTAAGAAAACTAATAAAGATACATCTTCAAGAAGACCATCCATGTTCAAGCCACAAAGAAGCTTCAATCATGATAATGATCAGTGAAGGCGGGAATTCATAAGGACTACACCACAAAGAATATCACTCACTCCCAGGTATGTAAATTTATTTTATGGTCATTGTTTTTATTGTACTAACTTTGGACATAAGGTTGCAGATTGCAGGTATTATAAAATAAATGTTCAATCAAGAAATGCTTATGTGGCCCCATGTAACATTGAATGTTACAAATTTCATTACTGTGGACACATAGCTTGTGATTGTAGAATCATGATCGATACTTCCATGAAAGAGAAAACTGATATCAAATATAAGAAAGTATGGATAAGAAAATAAGAATAATAGGTGAACAAAGACCAGGTCCTAGAGATCACAAGATTAGCAATAACACGAGTTGAAGGCAAATACACAAAGAAAAAGGAAGATGTCAGATACAGAAAGGCTTGGAAAAGAAATGAAAGAAAAGAAGGAAAGGTAAATAAGGAACAATGTAACATCCCTCCGTTACGACAACAAACAATGATGTAAAAAAAAAAATTGCATTAGGATAATATAATTGTCACACAAAAATGATAACATTGCAAGCGAACATCATCGTAACTAATAACGACACAATCCCTGCATCAACATAGTTAATAGTGACACATCATAAAAATTAATAACACATAATCAATACGTTAACACAATAAATAGCGGCTCAATATATACTCTATCATAACAAATAACAATGCATAATCAACATGTTATCATAATCGATAGCGACGTGATTCAACACATCACGATCAACTGAAGGGAAGTACATATAACTGATCAACCATGTCACTGAACACTTAAAGAACTACCCACCCAACCTATCCTGCATGGTTAAGACCTCCAGGACACATAAGAAATGCTCAAGCCCAGGATTCACCAGATTTATTTTGACCACTTAAGGGCTCAGGGCTAGCGACTGTTCTAAGGAACAAAGAAGGTGTTTAAATCCCTTAGTCAATCACAACTCATAACTCCAGTCTAGATTATCATTCATACATCAAAATTGTTATGCAAGCGAAATCTAACTACTAAACAACCATACATCAACTTTATTTCATGATGCAAGGGTAACTAGATTCTAAAACAATCATACATCAACATAATTAATGGTGCAAGAGTAATCTAGTTTCTAAAACAATCATACATCAACACAAATTAATGGCACATGAGTAATCTAGTTACTAAAACAGTCATACATCAACATTATTAATGCCACAAGAGTAATCTAATTTCTAAAACAATCATACATCAACACAAATTAATGGTGCAAGAGTAATCTATTTCCTAAAACAATCATACATCAACATTATTTAGTGGTTCAATGGAATCTAATTGCTCAATCAATCATACCTTGACATTATGATCATGGCGCAAGAGTAAACTAATTACATAAATCATCATACATTAGCATTAATGTCAAGATGAAAGATTTATCATCAACTTCATTTTCATGGCGCAAGAGTAAGCAACTCCTAACCAATCACACATCAACATTTATTTCATGATGCAAGATTAATATTCAACTTATTTTCATGACGCAAGAGTCAGAAAATTCATAACCGATCATACATCAACATTTAATTCATGGCACAAGAGGGATCACCAATTCTAGTATATGGACAAAATATAATCAAATTAATTTAATGACCCACAAAATCTCAAATCCTAAAATTCTAGGTAGCGAGAGCCATAACTAGATATTTGTGCATATATCCGTATAATTATTTTATATCCGATGATTATATTAATGAAGGTTTTACTTATTTAAAATGATTCTTCTCAATATTTAATAGATAACTAAAGGAGTGTAAGTAGTCTCCCTTGGAAGGAAATATTATAACTTATTTCATACAAGATTATGCTAACCAAACTTTAAAATATGTAAGGATGAGTCAATGATCCTATTAAGAAACCATAAGGAAGTCAAATATTCTTTAAGTGATGCTTTAGAATTCAATACTACTTGAATATCTCTTAAAACTTTCACATGATCATTCATAATAAGAAAATGAAGGATTTAGGGTGCGTTCATATCAATCTAAGAGAATTTAAGGAAGGTCATCACCTTAGAGAGGTACAAGGATTCTACACCCTAAATCAAATTAAGAAGGACAATCTATTAAGGCCATAGATATAAGAATTCATTCCTATCTTAATTTCAATTTAAAAAATATTTAAAAGAAGGACCCAACCCTTTTTAAAACAAAGAGAACTCAAGGCTTTTTCCTTGCATAACCATTTGACAAAGGGGTCAAGATATTATTGGAAAAAGTTACGGAATCTCAGAGTAAATCCCATGGAAAAACGTAGAGTAATACTATGAAAAACAATGATGTCAGTCCCAGCAAAATCGTAGAACGAATTTTTGAATAACACTAAGTGACTTTAAATAAAAAAACGTGGAGTGATACTAAGAAGAACGATGATGTAAGTCCTAGCAAAATCGTTGAACGGATTCATGAAAAACGTTGGGTGACTTTAAAGAAAAAACGTAGAGTAATACTATGAAAAATGATGATGCAAGTCCCAACAAATCACATCACGGATTTTTGAATAACGTTGAGTGACTTTAAAGAGAAAACATAGAGTAATACTATGAAAAACGATGATGTAAGTCCCAAAAAAATCATAGAACAGGTTTTTGAATAACGTTGAGTGACTTTAAAGAAAAAACACAGAGTAATACTATGAAAAACGATGATGTAATTCACAACAAAATCGCATAATGGGTTTTTGAAAAACGTTGAGGGACTTTAATGAAAAAACTTAGAGTAATACTATGATAAACGATGATGTAAGTCCCAAAAAAATCGTAGAATGGATTTTTGAATAATGCTGAGTGACTTTAAATAAAAAACAAAGAGTAAGTAAGTGAATTAGCTAAGTGAAATCCAAGAAAATCATGGCTTAAGTTTATGAGAATCGTTGGGCATATTATAGGAAAAAAGCACTAATCAATTTTGATGGAAAACGCAGAGAATACTCCAGGAAAAATAGCAAGGTAGGATCATGGAAAAATGCAGAGAATACTCCAAGAAGAATCGCAAGGTAAGATCATGGTAAAATCTAGAGGGTGTTGGTGGATGTTCCAATCTACAAACAAAAGTGTAGGGATAAAGCAAGAAGTGATTGAACAGTAAGTAATTTGGTTCGACACAATGAAGTAATCAATAAAAACCTATGGATTAAAAAAGGGAGAACATCGATTGGTATTTTCTATACATGGGTTAGAATTTAGCTGGTAGCATTGTCAAAAATATCCTTTCCATATCCCAAAACCATCCATTGAACTCATAGAATTTAACATCATAATTTAATACATGTTTTGCAATGAAACTCAATGTATATGTAATCCAAACTATTACATCCAACTCAGATAAGAAATATTGTAACAACTAATGTTGAAGCCGAAGAGGTTCTTCCACTATAGCGCTCCTTCCAATCTTTCACTTTCTAATCGTTGAGACTTCACCAGTACCTCCCAAACAATGCTAGGGGTACTCTTCTTCCGCCTTATCCCCTTGATCCGGAAAAGGGCCACACACACACACAACCATAAATCCTTTAGCTCCCAACTTTCCTCGCAAGGTAGAGCCACCACTCTCTCTCAAGCTGGGTATCCCAACTCTCACAAGTAAAACCAATCAAAAATTTTCATCATAACTTTACCCATAACCCGTGTGATCCATTTCTCATCTAGGCCATTTTGTTTATAGAAATTCTCCATGACACATCCCCACTTGCACAATTAATTCAATTTTTAATTAAATAATTTTGAATTATTTCCCCCTTACACTTATCATCCTCTCCCCCAATTTGTACAAGTAATTCCACAATTTATTTTAATAAATTCAATTTCCTCACCCTTCCTAAAGGCACTCCTTAAACCACTCCTAGTTGTCTCTTTATTCCCCTTATTCCCTATTAATGATTGATGCCTTACTAAATCTGAGTTGAGTTAAAATAAGATTCTTCTCTAGTTAGACTAGTGTTTAGCTAGACTCTAGATCCCTTTCTATGTGTACACATTCTCTTATATTTGTTTCTTTATTATTTTAAAAACTCCCCCTTTAATGTTTTCTTACACATATGTGCCTTAAATCAATTCTTTAGGATTATTTCATTTTACTTAATTCTTGAATTCATTTACCTCATTTCCCTTTTGATTTAGTTAATAATTTAGTGTTAGCCTCCTACAAGAACTTAGGCTTAAAATTTAAAGTTTGAATATGCTTAGACTTCATTTGGGGTTTACAATTACTAAATTCATTCTTTAATTAATTAATTAATCCGACAGTGCTCAAGATTTTACAAGGTTTAATTATTTTCTCATGGTTTTCTAGGCCACCTAGATTGATTGACCCAAATTTTATTTACACGACGTGCCCTTCAAGACGCACTTTGTGCTCCAAGGGTGCCACTTGCCTTTGAATTGTTTTGGTAGCTATCCAAACCTTGGATTCAACACTCCATTTGGGTGACCTTGTGAGAGACTAAGGGATTCTAAGGAATAAGAACCCTACCTTATTGCGTTCCCCTTAGAAATATCCATGAGCTACTATCTCATTCTGCCCTCATGGCATCGCAGACCTCTCGAACTAGGTAATCATAAACCTACAATTCACGCCACGATGGGAGTGCTAATAGGCTATGACAGGGACTCTGCCACACCTCTCCCTCAATATTTGGTCTATGTGCATGACCCCTTTAATCCTTATGTGAGTCAGATTAACATGCAATCAGCATCCTGCATCCATCAACAAAACACTTTCATCGATCCATATACCAAATCATACTATAATCGATCATATGTCACATATGCATAAATGAAATACTCAAACCAATACATTCCACTCCCTCACTCAATCTAGAGTCCAAGGAGGTCCATCAATTCCATCGACATCCACAATCTCTCAAGTGTCCTGCACACTAAGATAAGACTTGTCAATAGCATCTATCAATACATTTATAAATAACATTAAATCATACTCCATCAACATCATCATAAGAATACATAAGCGAAATATATAACCATGTACTATAACCGGATCCCCTGCATGCAAGTGTCATCAAAGAATAAGCCAACAACATGTGCTCGCAAGAGAGGGATGTTACATACACCCCCTCTTGTTTTAAACTTCGTCCCGAAGTTTTAAATTATATATAAAATGCATTAATAAAAGTCACTGTAAAGATCTAGATGTCTAGTCTATCAAACAAATACGAAAACTGTTGGCGCATATCATATGTGTCCTCCTAGGTAGTCGAGTGTGGACTATAATTGTCCCATTGGACCTTGACCTGATCGACTATTCGATGTCGTAGTTTTCAAATGTGATGGTACAAAATGTAGATTGGCTCCACCGTGGGTGCACCCTCATTCGACACCTGCAAAGAACTCATGTCAATCACATGTACAAGAGAAATAACATAATGTCTCAAAACAGATACATGAAAAACATTGTGCATATGCCTCAAAGAATCAAGCAAGGCTAGTTGATAGGCCATGGGTCCTTTCTTTCCCACAACCTCAAAATTTCCCACAAACCTAAGAGAGAGTTTAGCTCCCTTCCCAAACTTGATCGAACTCTTGTGCAGTTTTACCCGCAAGAAAACTTGGTCGCCAACTTCATAATTGTGGTCAACACAATGCACATCAACATAAATCTTATGTTGATCTTGTGCTTATTTTGTCCCTTATCTTATCGTTTTCATTTGTTATTCCATTTCTTGGATCACTTCTGGTCCTACCAGGACCCTATCCTCAAGTCGATCTGATATCAAAGGCATTCGACACAGTCACCCGTAAAGAAACTCAAACGATGCCATATTAATGGTACTTTCATAGATGTTGTTGTATGCAAACTCTACCAGTGGAAAGAAATCCTCCAAATGCTTGTGTTGGTCCATTACATAAATACGAAACATATCTTCCAAAATTCAGTTCATTCTTTCTATCTTCCTGTTGGTCTCAAGGTGATATGTTGTACTAAATTTTAGTTGCATTCCCAAAGCCTCTTGGAAACTGGTCCAAAAATGTCTTGTAAACACCGATCCTCTATCGGATATGATCCTTTTTCGGACACCATGTAATCTTACAATATCGCTGATAAAAACTCTAGGTATGTCTGGTTTTTGATACGTCGTACACACAGGAATAAAATGTGCACTCTTAGCCAAAGTGTCAACTACCACGAAAATTGAGTTGTCCCACCTTGTTGTCAGTGGAAATCTAGCGATAAATTCCATTGAAATGACCTCCCTTTTCGATTCCGGAATGACGTGTGTCTAGAGTAATCCTTCCAGATGTTTATGTTCAGCTTTCACTTGTTGACATTCTAGACATCTCGCCATGTAGCTAACTATATCCGCTTTCATTCCTTTCCAAACGAATGAGGGCTTATGGTCTTCTCTCATCTTTATACTCCTGAATGAGCCATGTACACTTATCTATGATCTTCACTTAAGATAAAACTTCTTAATTCGTCATTAGGTGGTACATAAATCCAGTTATTATACCTCATCAATCCGTCGTTTTCCAATGTATATCCTTCAAACTTTGGTACCAACATGGTGTCTTGTTCGATATTTTCCCTAACCTCTTTATAATAGTCATCGTCGAACTATATAGTTAGAATATTTTATAGAAGATTCGTCTGAAGAGGTATCACTGAAAATATGTGTGGTCTCTGACTCAATGCATATTCCACTCTATTCATTGTTCCTTTTATGTAAGTAATCTCAAAATCATATTCGCTAAGCAATTCTGACCAACGCCTTTGTTGCGTGTTCAAGTCGCTCTGCGTAAATATGTGTTGCAATCCATACTGATCTGTTTTTAGTTTGAATTTCCATCCAATCAGCTAGTGTCTCCACACTCTCAAGGCATACACAATGGCCAATAACTCCAAAGCATGCATTTCATAGTTATCATCATGCTTTCTTAATTTCCTTCAGATGTAAGCGATCACTCGACCATCTTGCATCAAGACTCCACCTAAGCCTTCCTTGGATGCGTATGTGCATACCAATAATTCCTTGTCCATGTCGAGGAATTTTAGTATCGACGTTGTCGTCAACAACCCCTTGATCCTTTGAAATGATTCTGCACACTTCTCGGTCCATAAAAACTTCTTGTTTTTCTTCTATAATTCCATGATCAGATTTCCTATCTTCGAAAAACCTTCGACGAACCGTCAGTAATATCCTGCTAAACCGATAAGGTTGTGTACTTTTGGTATGTTTGTTGACGCAGGACATTCCATAATATCCTATACCTTCATTGGATCCACAACAATGACTTCACCGGATATAACATGCCCTAAGTAATGAATCGTCGATTGGTAAAAAGATAATTTCGATGGTATCATGTATAATTTGTTTTCCCGTAAACACTGCAGTACTAAGCACAAATGTTCACCATGTTCTTCTATTGTCTGAGAATATATCAATATGTCATCAATGAATACTTGAAAAAAAAATTCCAAGTATTCTTGGAACACCCCATTCATCAAGCTCATTAATGCCCCTGGGGCGTTTTTCAGTCCAAACGGTAAAATAGTAAACTCATAGTGTCCGAACCTCATCTTGAAATCGGTCTTAGGAATAACTTCCTCTTTAATTCTCAATTGGTGATAACCTGATCTTAGGTCGATCTTTGAAAACACTTAGATCCTTTCATTTGATCAAATAAATCATCTATTCTTGGCAATGGATATTGGTTCTTGATTGTCACCTTGTTCAATTGATGGTAGTCAATACAAACTCTCCACAACCCATCCTTTTTTCTTATGAAAATAATAGGCACACCCCAAGGTGACACACTTGGATGTATAAGTCCTAGGTCCAACAACTCTTGTAACTCAGGTTTTGACATTCGATAATGTGTTATTGCTATCGGATTAGTTCCAAGTTTCAAGTCGATTGTAAACTACAACTCTCTTTTGGGCAGCAAGCCTAGTAACTCTTCTAGAAAAACATCAGCAAACTTGCATACTACCAAAAGGTTTTCTAATCCTTTCACCTCACTCTTTTAATTTAGCGCTAATATTTCATATATAACTTACATCCTTTGCACATGCTCTTCTGTAGTTGTAAGGAAGAAATGAACCTCGGGGACACTCCCTGGTTTCTTCCTACAATCACTCTTCTATGTCCCACATCATCGATCAAACTTAACCGTTTCATCTTAAATTTGAGCATTGCATCATGTGTTTCCAACCAGTTCATATTGATCGCTATGTCATAAGATCCTAATATCGCGACATATAGCTTTTCCTTCGTTACAAAATCTCCCAAGTTAATGTGACAATCTGCTACCTTTCCTCCAACCTTTTGTTTGGCACTAGAATCCATTTCTACGTATCTAAAATCGTCCTTCTCAAATACCTTTACCTTCTTATTTTTAGCATTGCACCAAAAATAAAGCTCTTTGTAGCACCTGGATCTATAAAAATACTAAAATTTTGGTCAACGATGGTACCCGATGTCTCGAGCACAGTGGACTAGTGCTCGGTCCAACGGTTATTCATTGTTGCATGAATCTTGTGGGCCTTGCCCAAATATCCAACTGTAGTGTGTCCTGTTTACCTAGCCGCTCTAGCCTTCTCAACCAGACAGTCTTGTTGGTAGTGGGGATATCCACATGTCCAACACCCGGTCTTTCGTCTAGTACTCCTCATTCCCAAAGTAAAAGTTGTTGGCGTACCTATTTGAGCTCCTGGTCTATTCTATTGAACATGCCTAAATTTTTATTGTTGCAAGAGACATTATTATTGATGCGGTGGTCCTCTGTAGGAGGTCCTTTGCTGAGGAGTTGATTGTCGTGGTGTCGTGAACGTGGGTCCTCTCAACGCATATCAATACCCTGATGTATGTCTGGCTGGTGTCTTATGTTGTTGCGCACCTCCCGTCATCTGTCCTGTCGGTCTTGAAGGAGTCCTGCCCTGACCCCCACTGGTCAACTCTTCCTCTTCTATGAGGGCCTTATGGACTGCATCATGAAACATTTTTGGAATTAGGATCCTCACCTTTTCACGAATGTTGAAGTTAAGGCCGAACACAAACTTGTTGACCTTTAGCTTCTTCATGTTCAGGTGTGGAGAATACCTAAGAAGCTCCATGAATTAGGGCTCATACTCTGGCACCGTACAACCACCCTATCGTAAGGCGTTGAACTCATTGAGTTGGCACTCGATGAATTCCTCTGATAAGTACCTCTCTCAGAACCACTCCTCGAACATTTCCCATCACACATCTTTGACGTCCATGTTCATTTGAGGTAGGAGTGTCTTCCACCATAGAAGAGTGATCCCCTTTAGCTGAAAGACCTCCATGCGGACCTTCATGTTGGAGGTATATTCATAAAGTGTGAAGAACATCGCCATGTTCTCCAAACAAGCCTGGGCGGTTGAGCCATCTGTGGCACCCATGAACTCAGGAAAATTAACCTTCTCGATTTCTCTGTGAATGCTACCACTGCCAGCTGGAGAAAATTGTGGACCCTCATTGGGTACAAGTTCCCTAGCCTCATCTCTATCTAGTCGTTTAATAAATGTCTCTAACATCCTCTTGAAGGACCTCATCAAACAAACCACATCCCCCACAACAATCTACTCTTGTCATATGACCTGTTCTTCTCCTTGGCAGTTAGACCCCTCTGGCATGGATGCTACTAGAGGCGTCGTGCCTATGCCCCTAGCACCACATCGTCTACCTCCACGGTGGCCTCTAACCATGATTACCTGCATGGAAAAATTTTAATTTTAATTAACGATAAGTTATCGATTAAGTGTCTAATATAGTGGAAAGTGCAATTCTCCCAAGTCATGGGGTTGAACCCTCTCTGATATCATATGTAATGTCCCTCTGTTACGAAAACAAAAAATGATGTAATTTTTTTTTTGCATTAGGATAATAAAATTTTCACACAAAAATGATAGCATTGCAAGTGAACATCATCGTAACTAATAATGACACCATCCTGCATCAACATAGTTAATAGCGACACAACATAAAAATTAATAACAACACATAATCAATGCATTAACATAATAAAGAGCGACTCAATCTATACACCGTCATAACAAATAACGATGCATCATCAATGTGTTATCATAATCATTATAGACATTATTCAATGCATCACAATCAACTGAAGAGAAATATAGATAATAGATCAAACATGTCACTAAACATTTAAAGAACTACCTTCCCAACCTATCCTTCATGGTTAGGACATCCAAGACACATAAGCAATTCTCAAGCCCAATATTCATCTCATTGATTTTGACCACTTAAGGTCTCAGGGCTGATGACTATTCTGAGGAACAAGGAGGTGTCTAAATCCCTTAGTCAATCACAACTCATAACTCCAGTCTATATTATCGGTCATACATCAAAATTATTACATGGCGCAAGAAAAATCTAACTACTGAACAACCATACATCAACTCTATTTCATGGCGCAAGAGTAACTAAATTCTAAAACAATCATAAATAAACATAATTAATGTTGCAAGAGTAATCTAGTTTCTAAAACAATCATACATCAAAAAAAGTAATGGCGCATGAGTAATCTAGTTACTAAAACAAGCATACATCAACATTATTAATGGCGCAAGAGTAGTTTCTAAAACAATCATACATCAACACAAATTAATGGCGCAAGAGTAATCTAGTTACTAAAATAGTCATACATCAACATTATTTAGTGGCGCAATGGAATCTAATTACTCGATCAATCATACCTCGACATTATGATCATGGAGCAAGAGTAAGCTAATTACATAACTCATCATACATCATAATTAATTTCATGACACATGGTTCATCATCAACTTCATTTTCATGGCGCAAGAGTAAGAAACTCCTAACCAATCACACATCAAAATTTATTTCATGACGCAAGATTAATCATCAACTTATTTTCATGATGCAAGAGTGAACAAATTCATAACCGATAATACATCAACATTTAATTCATGGTGCAAGATGCATCACCAATTCTAGTATATCGACAAAATATAATCAGATTAATTTACTTACCCACGAAATCTCAAATCCTAAAATTCTAAGTAGCGAGATCCATAACTAGAGATTTGCGCATATGTCCATATAATTATTTTATATCTGATGATTATATTAATGAAGGCTTTACTTATTTAAAATGATTCTTCTCGATATTTAATAGATAAATAAAGGAGTGTAAGTAGTCTCCCTTGGAAGGCAATATTATAACTTATTCCATACAAGCTTATGCTAACCAAACTTTAAAATACGTAAGGATGAGTCAATGATCCTCTTAAGAAACCATAAGGAAGTCAAATCTTCTTTAAGCGATGCTTGAGAGTTCAATACTACTTGAATATATCTTAAAAATTTAACACGTTCATTCGTAATAAGCAAATGAAGGATTTAGGGTGTGTTCATATCAATCTAAGAGAATTTAAGGAAGGTCATCACCTTAGAGAGGTACAAGGATTCTACACCCTAAATCAAATTAAGAAGGACAGTCTATTAAGGCTATAGATATAATAATTTATTCCTATCTTAATTTCAATTAAAAAATAAAATAAAATAATGATCCAACCCTTTTTAAAACAAAGAGAACTCGAGGCTTGTTCCTTGCATAACCATTTGAAAAACGGGTCAACATCCCATTGGACAAAATTACAGAATCTCAAAGTTAGATTTATGCTCACGTCGAGTACATCCCATGTAAAATAGTAGAGTGGGTTCCCAACAAAAATAACAGAGTAATTTTAGTGGAATGCGCTGAGTAAAGTCGAGGTAAACTCTTAGGTCAGTTTCATGAAGAAGGCTGGGCAAATCCCATGCAAAAAGGCATAGTAATACTATGAAAAATGATGGTGTAAGTCCCAACAAAATTGTCAAACAGATTTTTGAATAACGCTAAGTGACTTTAAAGAAAAAATGCAAAGTGATACTAAGAAGAGCGATGATGAGTGATACTTGAAGAATCAAAGAGAATGGAATAATTCATGAAGTCTCAGATAATGGAGAAAGAAGAAGAGGTTGAGAAGCTTTAAGAATAAGTTGTCACACTAAGAGTCAAATTCGTCAAGCTCAACAAGAATGTTGAAGAGACATAAACATCTGCATCAATAGTAGAGAATAAAGAGAAGCACTCTAGGTTGTTAGAAAACAAGAATGAAGAAAATATTAAGAGTTATGAAGAAGTACTCAAAGGAAGGAATCATGGTCAAACAGAATCTAAGAAAACTGATAAATATACATCTTCAAGAATACCATCCATGTTCAAGCCACAAAGAAGCTTCAATCATGATCATGATCAGTCAAGGTAGGAATTCAGAAGGACTACATCACAAAGAAGATCATTCACTCTCAGGTATGTAAATTTCTTTTATGGTCATTGTTTTTATTGTAATAACTTTGGACATAAGGTTGCAGATTGTAGGTATTATAAAATAACTGTTCAATCAAGAAATTCTTATGTCGCCCCACGTAACATTGAATGTTACAAATTTCA
This sequence comes from Picea sitchensis, assembly GCA_010110895.2. Classification (NCBI taxonomy): domain Eukaryota; kingdom Viridiplantae; phylum Streptophyta; class Pinopsida; order Pinales; family Pinaceae; genus Picea; species Picea sitchensis. The sequence continues at coordinate 111,434 of SNQJ01S0008748.1, forward strand.
TTACTATGGAAACATAGCTCATGATTATAGAATCATGATCGATACTTCAATGAAAGAGAAAATTTATATCATATATAAGAAAGTATGGATAAGAAAACATGAAGAAAAGGTGAACAAAGACCGAGTCCCAGAGATCACAAGATTGGCAATAACACAAGTTGAAGACAAATATACAAAGAAAAAGGAATATTTCAGATACAGAAAGGTTTGGAAAATAAATGAAAGAAAAGAAGGACAGGTAAACAAGGAACAAGTTCAAGAGATTGTACTTTCAAGTATTGTATTGCAAGATGAATCCACATACAGAAAGAAAGAAGTCAAAGTGCAGAAAGATATTTAGCCTATCAACGAAGATGATGATGAATCTGCATCTGACCGAACACTTTTTCTAAACCATTCGACTTGATACTCCCAGAAAATATGTATGTTGAACAGGGGGAGTCTATATAACAACTCTACAGATCAGAGATTCATCTTTCAATCATCTTACATAGTTCAAGTAGACATACTCAAATAAATAAGTTAGCAGAAGTACAATATGACAAATTGGTCAATTGAAAAAATTACACAGGAAGAAATCTATGATTGTATTTAGACAAAGATATCTTCAACACAAGTTGTTCCAAACATGAATAATTTGGATTATAGATAGAGAATACTAGTGGACACATTTGATGTTTGATGATCAATTGCAGCAGTGAAGACTTCATGATAGTATAGAGACATATGGGTCAGCATTGTGTATAGTTGAGTAGCATATTCTTGGACATTATGGACAAATATGGATTCATAAGATGCTTAGAAGTGGCTTAATAATTGGAATCAGTTTAAATCAGTTGATCACAGAAAGACAAGCAGTGAAAGGAACAACATAACAGGGAAAGAGAAACCATCAGCAGAAATAATATCATCATAAGGATATTGTTGAACAATATGGGTCACATGGACATAGATGAATTTGTAAGAACACCTAGTAGGTTTGGACATATACATGATAGCGGATGAGAGCATGTATTCAAAGAATGGTTCATAGATTGGTTCAGAGAGTAGTTCATAGATAAAGGAACGTTATCATGGATGATAATGACACAATAATATTTGAATGATTATACGTTAATGCTTTTCATATATGTTAGTTGATTACACAAGGAAGAACTGATGGACATAAAATACAAAAGGAAGTAGGTATAGGAATCCCTACATGTCATCTACACGACATCTTGCATAGAAGTACTCAAGGGAGAGAAACAGAAGTAGGAAGACAACTAGAAAGATCATTCATAGAAGTTGTCAAATAGAGAGAGAGCTCAAAGGCATGATGCTATGGGGAGAAATGATCACAAGGGAAGAATTATAGATACGACTTCAATGTTGCATTAGAGTGATAACCTTTTTCAAAGGGGAATATATTATTCAGAAGAAGGGAGAGAGAGTAATTAGAGTTTTAGAAACACATAGAAAGATCAAAGGCATTTAGATAGTGGGAGTAGCTATAAAGGGAGATACACTTTTCCATTTATTTCAAAGGGGGAGAGATAGAAACATTGATGAGGAGTATGAGCATGAACAATTATCATGACTAAGTGTTTCCATAAATGTTGGTGTTGTCGTCAATGCCAAAAGGGGAGATTATCGGACCATTGGCTTAGGTTGATGGACAGTTGGTTTGGATTTTCGGTTGTCATTGATGTCAACCCTTGGAGAGTGATATTGCAGATTGATGTCAACACTTAGAGATTGATGTCAACCCTTGGAGAGTGATATTGAAGATTGATGTCAACACTTAGAGATTGATGTCAACCCTTGGAGAAGTCCAGTACTAAATTATGGTAGCACAAAGGTATGGGTAAAGGACACGAGTTTGTTTGAAAATTAAATACATGAAGATCAATGAATATACAGGTAATACTATCATATATGGATATTAAACGTCATGCTATTTTTGGATATATGTGGAACGCCATGTGGTTCCTCATGGTTAGTGAGATATGGCCTTGTGAAGTTGGAGGTCCCCCAAGAGGATTCTAGAATCCCCTAGAAGGTCAACAAGAATTCAATTATTGTAGAAATTATTCAATAAGATTCCTAGTCAATGTGGTTGTGGCTAGTCCTGAAACTAGTCTAAAAAGGTGTTCTGGGTAAAAACATCATAAATTCTTCATAACATATCCAAATTCAGTGAGAAAAAATGCATTGGTTAGAGTACATTCTTTGGTATGTTTTTTACCATGTTTAGATCCATACAAAAAATATGCCATGCGTGGCATGATCTACAATTTCTCTCTCTAAAATAAGCCAGTATTCAACAAGGTCTGCCATTTTTTCTATAACTCCTTTTCTGGGAGGTTCCAAGAAATGAAACCTGGAGGATTTGCAGAGAATACACTGATAATATTGTGTATAATTTTCATACATTTATGCATTACAGGTATATATTTATTCGTATTGAAAGTTAGGGTTGTTGACTAGTCCAAAATTAGTCATGTGAGACTAAAGTAAAGTTTGATGAAAATGCTAGTCTCGTGTTCTTAAAGATAACGAAGGTTTGCAGGTATGTGATCACATACACCAGGTTTGTTACATAGTTACATGTATTTTTATATTCATGTTTTGATGGTTACATTTGGTCATGACATGGTAAATGCTTGAGGCTACATAAAAGTGAGGTTTGACACATGGTTTTATGTAAGGATTTATGGTATTTGGCTTATGGATTTGTGATGTATTGTTAGGGGACTCTTGTTGGTTGTATTGATGTATGTTTATGTATATAGTTGAGGTATATGTTGAGTTCATGGATGAGACACTTATTTGATGATTTGGAATATACATTCGGTGTATGGTATGGTGATGTTGGTACATCTTGATGTGGCATAGTTTGACTTGTTATTGATACATGATTTGTACATGCTTGGTACATTGTTAGAGGCACTTGTTGGTAATATTTTTGGAAATATTTGTAGTCATATTGGCACATGGTTTATGGTTGAGGTGGAATAGATATATTGGTATTGGTGTTGGTTCTGAGATGTTATGATGTGCATGTTTGATGCACTTGTGATTGTACAAGTTGTGCTAGTTGTTGGTGTACATGATTAGTTGATGGGATTATTGTGATAGATTATTGGCACATATTGTTGGTTACATATTGTTGGTACAGGTGTTGTTATAGGTTTTTGGTACATGTTGTTACAAGTTGTTGGTACAGGTTTCTTGGTGTAGGTGGTTACAGGTTGTTGATAGAGGTTGCTTGGTACAGGTTGTTACAAGTTGTTGGTATAGGTTGACAGTGACAAAGTGATAGTGACAGTGGTTGATTTAGTGAAAGTAACAGAGTGACAATGACAATGGTTGATTCAGTGACAGTAACATGTTGTCTACATTTCGAACTTATATTTCAGGGCGGTAGGACAAGGCAAGGATAGGTGGTTGGATTCACCTTCCAGTTGCAATTGGAGAACTAGGGATTTGGAGCTTCCTTCAGGTTGGAGCCTGAGAATTAGGGGGTTGGATCCTCCTTCTAGTTGGAATCAGAGAATTGGGTGGTTTTATCCACCTTCCAGTTGGAGTCTGAGAACACAGGGGCTTGGAGCCTCCTTCTAGTTTGAACCAGAGAATTGGAAGTTGGTGCTTCCTTGAATGTAATTCTTAAAGACATATAAGAAAAAAATTATGTGGTTTTCTCTCACATTGGTTTTCCATGTAAAATATCGGTGTATTGTGCATTGTGTAGATGTGTCTATTATTTTTTCTTATGCATTGATGGATGTTAATGTTATATGATGCAGTAACATATTATTGATGAACTGGTGAACATTGTTGAATAAGTTAAAGGAATATACATTGTGGTTAAAAGGATTAATAAGTGGTATAAATTGCTCATTACTAATTCAACCTCCCTCTTAGTAATCAAGAAATCTCTTACTTTATTGTAAAACAAACTATTATTTTTTGAACTCCCAAGAGAATTAATTTGGGTTGTAACTTTAATGATTTCCTAAACTCTGAGTTTATGAGCATGATATTTCTGAAGTGAACTTATCATATTCTCTTTTTTTTTAATGAAATACTCTTTTAAATTTCTCTATATTGTGGACTTGTATCTTTCCCTCTTATGAATGTGATCAAATTTTATTTTGTTGTGATAGATGCGAGGAATTTTTTCTTTCATATTATGGTTTCTTTATTCCTATATAATATTTTGTACATAAATTTGTTTCGGTCTTAAAGATTTCCTAGTCCTTCTCTCAGTAAATTTTTTATGTGAATATTCTTTAATAATTGAATAACATTTTGTATTTTATTTCAAGCAATAAATATTTGGGTTTACTATTTAGCATTCCCCTATTTTTAAGAACATTCAGTTATATATTTCAGACTATAACAAAGGAGTACCACGTTTATAAAAATGCAAGGGGATTTTATCCTCGTGAGATTGTTGTTGGGATTGTGACCAATCTGAGAATCAACAACGCTATAAATAGTAGATCCCTTGGGTCATTATCATCATGTCATCGAGTTGATATGGAGATATCAATATCCAACTACTATGAGGAAAATCTCTCTATGGCTAGGGTAAACCACAACAAACGAAAATGATTGCAGAAATCAACTCTATCCCATAAACATGCTATATAAACCAATGTGCAAGCGAGATAAGAATAAGCATACCTCGTCTAGATGTTCGATGATGTCCACCATTGAGCACTTTGACCCGAAGCTATATACCTGCAACAAGTTCTCAAAAAACAAGCAAAACAAGCAAATGGTGGTAGTGTAAAACGTTATCACATTAGATAGCATAATCCATCAATATACATAACAGATATACCCATGGATAATAACTCATATATTTTCAAGATATTAATTGGATGAGAAAAGAGTATTTCTATTAATGAATGATCAACAGAAGTGAAAATATTACAGACTTCCATGTCGGCACGGTTTGGAACCCAGAAACTAAGTTCCTTCCAGTTGGGCCTCCACCACTTCAATCCTCCACCAAAGGCAAGCTCATAGAAGCGAGACAATGAGGTTTTCCATCAATAAGTGAAGAGATTGGGGGTTTAACACTGTGTTCAGAATTAAAGGACAAAGGGATGCAGACTCAATATGAAGTAAATAATTTCTCTAGAGTAACTTTTCTCTCAAATTTGAAATCTTTCTCCTTTTCCATAGCTCAGAATTGGCTCATTTATAGCCTTCAAAATGAAACTGAAGGGTCAATTCAGAACGTTTCCAGTATATGGAAGGACAAGGATCAAAGAGCTCCTATCATGACATGGAAATCCAACATTTAATTTTCATTTTCTGGCACAAATCCCAATGTACGCGGGCTGTAGTGGAGAAGCCTGTGTATACGCTTGTTGTATAGTGTGCAAGATGAGTACACTTGGGAAAAAATGTATTTTTGTCTCTAGATTTTATCAACATGGAAGCTAAGTATGCATAGGGAAATGGAATAAGGCCCTTTGTGCAAGATTGCATAGGGTGAGGAAAATCTTGTTGTAACAGATGCCCCTTAATGTGTGAGGTCAGAGGAGTATCTGAGATGGCTAAAGTACATTATAAACAACCAAAAAGTGGAGTGGTAGGGGACCATCTGGATGAACTAGTTTCTCATTACATTCTGCATTGAATTTGCATACATGGTTGCCAATAAAATTACATTGCAAATCCATGTGAAAAATATACCAAACAAGTGTCTGTGGCCATGAATAGGAAAATACAAATGCGACTACATGTCAATAGATTTCATAGTAATGAACAAGGCCCAATAGAACCAGTCGCAAAACCAATCTGATGATATTTGTATACCATGGAGTACAATCTGATCTCCCATAATCACTGAAGTCATATAGGTACTGGTCTAATGAAAAGGAAGAAATAGCTCGGGAAAGTTGCAACCACATAGTGATGTATTCAAGTCTTTTACACAATCTGCCAAGGGTGAAAGTCTACATTATGTGAATAAAGGAGTTGAGGTCGAACACAATGAGACATCGTTTGATTACTGGTCATTGATGTATACCGTTAACAAACGCAAGACAACCTATCGATAATGAAAGTAGGTATCAAGGCACCAAGTACATTCTTACAAGTGTATATAAATGAGTCGGTGTCGGACACCTAAAGAATCCATCGATCAAGAGACATTAATGTATTCCCAACTGTTGATGGTGGGAGAACCTTCCACTGATGAATGCAAGCCTCAAGGTACTCATAAGAATCTAGGTCATGTTTCCAGAATAAATGGGCTGAAGTTGATGGAAAGAGACCTGTTGAAAGGAGAGAATTAAGGCATCTCTCATTAGTCAGCATGAGGTACAAAGCAGGAGCTTCATGATTTGGTGGAAATCGGACGAAGAACATGTTCATGAACCAATGAAACCTGTGCATCTTTTGCGTGTGCCAAGTGCAAGCAGTACACGAAAAAGATCCTCTGAATAACAACCAATGATGAAAATTGCTGACAAAGGCGAGGAAACCACCAATAAGGATAATGGCATCCAAGACACTCCATGAATCCCAATGTGTGAATATATGTATTGTCGTCGAACAAAAGGGAAACCACCCAATCAATGAACAATGATGAAATGTCAATTGTTGGGTTCAAGGTTACCTACCAATGATGAAAGTAGGGCCAGGGTGCATGATAGGACTACAATATCTTGTGATTCTGAGAAAAACTAAGGGTATGGCTGACATGCAAAGTCAAGAGTTATGAGGAGTGGCTGACACAGGTTGATGGACTTCCTTTGAACAAGAGAATGAGACATATGGTGGAATTCGACAACATAGACCTGATGATAAAACCATGAGATGTAGGAGGCATCAACGAAATTCTCAGTAGGGACTGGAAGAGTAACCAGTCGGTAGAGAAGACTTTGTAACAAGCTCAGCTTCCTAAGGAAATGCTAATCCCAAAATTATGATGATGAATGGAATCAATAACTTTGTGCTTTGTTCAAAGGCGACATGATTGCTACCAATACAAGATAATAATCCCTTCCCATCTGTGTTTTTTGTTTTTTCATGGACAAATGAATTCTATAATACAGAGGAGGAAACGATTGTCGCAAGTAAGAAAAACTAGTTCTAGCAGTGGAACATAACTATCCTCAATGCAGGGAAGTGCATGCAAGAGACGAAAACTCGGGGGAATGTTCCCTCCTAGGTATAGGGTGTCAAATTGCAAAGAATATAAACAAGGCTTTGCTTGGTTGAGGATGCAAAATTATTGAGGCAAACAGTTTATAACACAAAGGAGAACTATCTATAGGCTCAATACTACAAGCAAGGGCATGAAATGCAATCACAACTTAACGCCAAAAAGTGTCCTTTTTTATGTCTTTTAGTCTACTTGGTGTGAAAAAGTGATAAACTTGTGCCAAATAGACGTCTTTTCAAAACCAATTTACGAGTGTGAAAAAGACAAGTTCACTCGGTGATCTTTTCACTTTTTTATAATGAGTCGGAAAAGACCTTAACTAAGACTCATGACCTTTCAAGTCCAATTTTAACAAGTGTGAAAGGGACAAAACACTTGACAGTATTTTCACTTTTTATAGATGAGTTGGAAAAGAGATTAAATTAAACTCGTTTGGGAGTCCTTAGGGTATAAGGTCGCATTTTTATGAGTGACAAATGAAGCTCAGCATCAAGTCATGTATTAGTTATTAGGGACTCCCAGTCATGGAAAAAATGGCTTAAAACTATAGAAAGTGGGTAAAAATAGTTTATAAATAGTAACAAAATAAAAAATTACTATACCATTTTTATTTTTTACCCAACTAGTGCAAATTGGACCAAAATACCTCCAAGATTCAAAAGGCAATTGCGGGAGCATCAGGAAACAAAATTAGAAACCGTCTGGATCAGGTAAATCTATTTCCCTTCCTCTTCAATTTCAGTGGATTAAATTTTTGAATTAGGTACCAAATATTTAGTTGTTGAGGGCACAAAATGTAAATTTTGGTGTATGCAGGTTGTCTTCAATCAGGTCACATATAAGAGGAGGTATACGCACCTGTGTAAACTATAGGGAGAATATATCATGCCCTACACACAACTGTAATTAAAGTAGACCGTGTACAAGAATGCAAACAATAATTTTCAAGGGTTCTAACTCAAGTTTTGATTTTTCCTTTGCAGGATGGTTCTTGAATGGAGAGAGAGAGAGCACAAGGAGGTCGATGTTGTTGTAGATTGAGATCCAGAGGCCCAAATAGCCTTAAAGAGATGTGGCTTGTATAAATTTTGGGCACTCAAAGGAATGAAATCCCGGGTGAGGTTGCTTGAGATGCTTGTGGGTTACTGGGACCCTGAGAGTGAAAGATTCAATCTCAATGGGAAACCATTGAGAATTGAAATAGAGGACATTTACTTTTTGACTGGTCTATCACATCGGGGAGAGTTTGTAAACCTTGAATCATGGGGATCAGGGAGAGGGATGAAAATAGAAGAGTATATCAATGCCCAATGTGTAGCAGGGACTCCTAAGGTAGGGAGTCAACTCCCTATCCGACCAATAAACAATATCATCCTGAATATTATTGTACTTGTATTGACCAGGATCACAGGTTCGGCCTCGTTACACCAGGCATCGAGGCCACTCATGTTCTATGCAGTGCAGTGTATGAGACCCATAGTATATGACTGGTGTACCTCACTACTGGAAAATATGAAGAGCCAGTTGACACAGTGCAAACAAGGGGATAAGAGAAATTTTGGGTTTTACTCTATCCTATGTAGTTTCTTTTTCAAGCAAGTTCTAGGTCTGGAACCTAGAGACGATATTCTTCCCAGAGGACCTTGCGATCCAACCATGGCACGATGTACCAAGGTAATGAGGTGGAAGGGGAGAGGTAGGGTGTCGACACCCTACAACGATGATTTCTTCTATTGGTGGAAGCGACAGGTCATTTACCTAGATGACTATCCATATCCAGGGATAGACTTTTGAGGAGATCCGGACATGTCACTCCCACCAGGGACCACCTACGGTGACATAGGTACGTTAAAAGTTTTTACATATTTCATTTTTTTTTTGTATTTTTGTATAGTAGGAAAAAAATATTTTTGGATGGTGTTTAAGTATTGACTATACATTTGTGCAATGCAGACGTGGGTCCATGATGGCCAGAAGGCTTCCCTCGACATTGATGGAGGAACCAGGGAGATGAGGTGACGTGAGGAGAAGATGAGAGGGTCCCAAAAAACGTGCAGGGAAACTTGTCGCGTTTGACTCATAGGATTCCCATGGTTCATGTAGAGGATATGCTTGAATCCATGCAGAGATAGGTGGTTGGTGTACCCAGGGCATGGGTACGACTCTTTCAGCATCTCACAAACGTCGTGGTTTGCTACCATGACACACATTCGATGCCACAGGCATAGATGTTGTGGGATATTGTAATACCAGTTGTATAAGTGTATTGAGGGTATTAGCCCCAATTTTGTACTCTAAACACCATGTTTTTTGAAATATATAAAAATGATATTTGACTTTACTTATATTTTACAATGTGTACATTGATGAGATGGTTTTCTTTTCTTTTAACTATGTGACAAATTCCAATCTAAAACGAAATTAGCATAAGAATTAGATACATGATTAGAACTCCTAGGAATATGATAATATGTAATAAAATCAAATTGTTGTTCTGAAAGACGTACCCATAGGAATCGTCGGAGTAAAGTAGGATCATGCGTGTGGTAACTGTCATTCAACTAACATACTACTAACTGGGAATTCGGGTGAACTTCTAATGAACGAATTCCATGTGAGATAACATCGTGCAAAAGTTCTATAATGGCGCTATATTCGGCCACATTGTTCACTCGACGATATTTTCACTTTTTGATAACTAGTTGGAAAATAGCTTAACTAAGACTCACGACCTTTCAAGTCCAATTTTAACGAGTGTGAAAGGGACAAATCACTCAACAATATTTTCACTTTTTATAGACGAGTTGGAAAAGAGCTTAAATTAAATTCGTTTGGGATTCCTTGGGGTATAAGGTAGCATGTTTATGAGTGAGAAATGAGGCTCAACATCAAGTCATGTATTAGCTATTAGGGACTCCCGGTTCTATGGAAAAAATCTCTGCATGGGCACCAAATGCAGTAGAGAATCTAACTAGGGCACCCATGTTAAGTAAGTTTCTACCACTTGATAATGACATGACTCATAGCATATGGAGGGTTCTGTGTCGCAACAAATAGGTTCATACCTAAGGCATAAAAGTGATAGTTATACGATAATGTGAAAATGCATAATGGAGTGGATACCTATACTATATGTTGGGTAATGAAAATACCTTCATGTGGCGACGAACGACCGACATAACGTTGAAATACACAAGAAACTTGAGTTAAAAATTGCAAAAACAAACTCAATCTATCTTTATATTAGTCCATTAGGTGAAAAAATGTCTTAAAACTGTACAAAGTGGGTAAAAATAGCTTATAAATAGTAAGAAAATCAAAAATTATTATACCATTTTCTTTTTTTACCCAACTAGTGCAAATTGGACCAAAATACCTCCAAGATTCAAATGACAATTGCGGGAGCATCAAGCAACGAAATCAACAACCGTCTGGATCAGGTAAATCTACTTCCCTTTCTCTTCAATTTCAATGGATTAAATTTTTGCATTAGGTCCCAAATTTTTAGTTGTTGAGGGTACAAAATGTAAATTTTGGTGTATGCGGGTTGTCTTCAATCAAGTCGCGTATACGACGAGGTATACACACATGTGTAAACTACAGAGAGCCTCTATCAAGCCCTACACATGACTGTAATTAAAGTAAACCGCGTACACGAATGCAAACAATCATTTTTAAGGGTTCTAACTTGAATTTTGATTTTTCCTTTGTAGGATGGTTCTTGAATGGAGAGAGAGAGACCATGAGGAGGTTGATGTTATTGTAGAGAAAGATCTGAGGCCCCAAATGGCCTTAAAGAGATGTGGCTTTTATAAATTTTTGGGCACTCAAAGGAATGAGAGTCGAGGTGAGGTTGCTCGAGATGCTTGTGGGTTACTGGGACCTTGAGAGTGAAAGATTCAATCTCGATGGGAAACCATTGAGAATTGAAGTAGAGGACATTTACTTTTTGACTGGTCTATCATGCCAGGGAGAGGTTGTAAACCTCAAATCAAGGGGAGAAGGGAACATGATGAAAATAGAAGAGTATATCGACGCCCACTGTGTATCAGGGACTCCTAAGGTAGGGATTCAACTCCCTATTTGGGCAATACACAATCTCAGCCTAAAGATTATTGTCCTTGTATTGACCAGGATCACAGGTTCGGCCTCATTGCACCAGGCATTGAGGCCACTCATGTTCTATGCAGTGCAATGTATGGGACCCATGGTATATGACTGGTGTACCTCACTACTGGAAAATATGAAGAGCCAGTTAACATAATGCAAACAAGGGGATAAGAGAAATTTTGGGTTTGCCTCTATCCTATGCAGTTTCTTTTTCAAGCGGGTTCCAGGTCTGGGACCTAGAGTCAAGATTATTCCCAGAGGACCTCATGATCCATCCATGGCACAATGTACCGAGGTAATGAGGCAGCATGGGGGAGGTAGGGTGTAGACACCCTACAACGAGGATTTATTCTACTGGTGGTAGTGACAGTTCATTTCCCTAGATGACTATCTCTATCCAAGGATAGACTTTTGAGGAGATCCGGACATGCCACTCCCACCAAGGACTTCCTACGGTGACATAGGTACGTTAAATTTTTGTACATATTTCATTATTTTTTTTGTACTGTTGTATAGTAGAACAAAATATTTTTGGATGGTTCTTAAGTATTGACTAGACATTTGTGCAATGCAGACGTGGGTCCATGATGACCAGAAGGCTTCCCTTGACATCGAAAGAGGAACCAAGGAGATGAGGTGACATGAGGAGAATATGAGAGGGTCCTACAAAACGTGCATGGAAACCTGTCATGTTTGACTCACAGGATTCCCATGGTTTAGGTAGAGGATCTGCCTGAATCCATGCAGAGACATGTGGTTGGTGTACCCAGGGCATGGGTATGAATCTTTCAGTGTCTTGCAAACGCTGTGGTTTTCTACCATGACACACGTCCGACGCCATGGGCGTAGATGTCGTGGGGTATTGTAATACCGGCTATATATGTGTATTGAGGGTATTAGCCCCAATTTTGTACTATAAACACCATAATTTTTGAAATATATAAAAAGGATCTTAGACTTTATTTATATTTTACAATGTCTACATTGATGATATGGTTTTCTTTGATTTTAATTATGTGACAAATGCCAATCTAAAACGAAATTAGCATAAGCATCGGATACATGATTAGAACTCCCAGGAATATGATAATATGTAATAAAATCAAATTTTCATTCTAAAATACGTACCCGTAGGAATCATCGAAGTAAAGTAGGATCACGCATGTGGTAACTGTCATTCAACTGATGTACTACTAACTGGGAATACAAGCGAACTTCTAATGAAGGAATGTCATGTGATATAGCATCGCACAAAAGTTATATAACAACGCTATATTCTGACACATTGTTCATGGATGGCCCTAGGCATACGCCACCTGAAGACACCAGTAGACCCTCGGGTGAGTAAACCATGCAAGCGGCGAAAGCCAAGTTCCATGTATGACAATTGGCTCCGTCTGTGAATCCTAGGTAGACTGAAGACTCCATTGACATCTGTCAACCAAGCAAAAACTCGGTAAGAAACCCGAAGATGAAAAGAAAAATATATATATACACTAAATTATATTAGTATACGGAGAGTTTCGCCCAATCCTAGGGCTCAAGCGTAATATCTTTTTAAGTAGAGCCCATTTATGGGCTCAACCAACCTATTCCCTTCATAATATTCTAACTCATAGGCTCCTTTTACGTCACACAATATAAGGATCGTGCCACATGGGTTTAAACTTGCCTGCCCCTAGTGGTTCTTTGGCTTGATCATACAAGAGGACCAAGTCACCCTCAGTCTACAACCAAGGACAGACAGACTTATCATACTAGACATTGATATGTATTTTGTTCACCTCGATAGTTGTAAAGGCATCTCGACGTTGCTCATCGAGACTCTCTAGGTGTACAAGGTGTCGCTCGAGATCGTAAGTTTCGAGTAGGAGCACGACTGCCAACTTAAGAGAAGGGATTTCACATTCAATAGGTAATATCGACTCCACACCGTGTCATAACCGGAAAGGGGAAAATCCGGTGGCAGTCTTGACCAAGGTTCTGTATGCCAAAGTGCAGGATATAGCATGATGTGCCAGTTGGACTTACTCTGACTGAAAGTTTTTTGAAAAATGGTATTGAGAAACTTGTTGATGGCCTCTACTTGTCCATTTTCCTGGGGGTAATAATGGGGGTAATAAGGAGAAGAATGACCATGTCTAAACCCCAAGTTAGCTTCTAGTTCTTCCATCATTTCGTTCTGAAAGTGACTGCCATGATCAGTTACAATCTCACTCGGGATACTGAACCAGGTGATAATTTGATTGAATATGAAGAAGGCTCTAGTCTTCCCATCACATTTAACTATAGGCATGGCCTCAACCCACTTAGTTAAGTAGTCGATGACCACAATAATGTGTTGATGCCCCCCAGCCGAAGTTGGGTTGCAATCAACGAAGTCTGCCTCCCATTTAGTGAAGGGACCGACAGTAATCATTGGGTGAAGAGGGGCTGGATGCGAGTGCATTTTCCGAGTGAACACCTAGAAGGGGTGACAATTCTTAACATCTTCAATACAATCTTTAAATATAGTAGGCTAGAAATAACCGACTCGCAAAATATTTTGGGTTGTCGCAAGCCTGGATAGATGACCACCACAACCCCCACTGTGGCAATCGTTTAGAATAGACTCGACCTCTCTGAGAGTTAAAAAACAACGTAAGATATTGTCTATTCCTCGGTGATACAAAGTGTCACCAACGATAGTATATTTCTTAGCTTGGTATCTTATACGTCGTCAGTTATATCATGAGAGATGCTGAGGGAAATTCAAGGTTTGAAGATAGAGAACAATGTCTCCATACCAGGGGTCAGACGATGAGACAAGAAAAATATGTTCATCCACAAACGAATCAACATGGATAACATCCTCATATAATTGTGGGAAATCAGATATTAATTTTGTGAAGACCAGGGATTTCTTGGATTTCGCAGAAGAGAAATCGAGATCAAACTCTTGTAAAATGAAAATCCATTTATTATATTTTCCCCCTATGATACGTTGGGTAAGGATATATTGAAATGGATTGACATCGAGAAACATGGTATTTTGTCAAAGTAATATATAATGACACAAATGATGGACTGCGTGAACGACAGTCAAAGATAGCTTTTCAACGTGAGTATAATTAAGTTTAGGACCGACTAACATTCGACTAAGATAGTATACCACGTGCTCATGGATCTCATCATCCTCCTCAACTATAACCATCCCAATTGTATTCTTGGATGCAACGATATAAATCAAGTAATATCTATTATAGTTAAGGGGCTTTAGCAGAGGCGCCAACACCAAATATTTCTTCAAAGCATCGAAGGACTCCTGGGCTCACTCATCCCAGATAAAATGGGTGTCCTTTTTCAAGAGATGCACGAAACCCTTATTGATATTGGCATAATTCACTATAAATCGACGAAGAAAGTTAGCTTTCTCCTGTAAACCCTGAAGTTGTCTAATCGTCTGCAGGGGAGGAAACCGAGGTATTGCCTCAACCTTTAGTGGATCTACCATGATCCCAATATTAGAAACTAAAAAACCCAAAAGATGATTAGACTTAACGCAAAAGATGCACTTGTGAGGGTTCAAACGAATTCTACAGTAACGACATATTTCAAAAACAAGTCGAAGTTGAGTAGCGTGATCTGCTCTCTTACGAGAGTTAGTAGCAAGATCATCAAGGTAAGCTTTGACTATGTGCTTAAGATCATGAAAAGTGAAATTCATGGCACGTTGAAAGGTTTCTCCAGCATTTTTAAGGCCGAAAGGCATTTTCCGGTAAGCAAAAGTACCCCAAGGACAAATAAATGTCGTCCCTTGTTGATCCTCGGGTTTGATTTGAATTTGGTTATATCCTGAAAATCTGTCCATAAAAGAAAATACTTCGCTTCTCACACACTCGTCGAGAATCTGATCGATGAAAGGTGTCGAGAAGTTGTCTTTAGGACAGGCCTTGTTCGGGTCATGAAAATTCATACAGACACGAATGATTCCTTTCTTTTTATCTATAGGAACGAGATTGGATACCCATTCAGTTAAGGGAATCGGGTAGATGAATCCAACATTAAGTAGCTTCTCCACTTCTGCCTTAATAGAAGGTGCCTTTCGAGGGTTGAAATATCTAAGACATTGTCAAACAAGTTTAGCATCTGGATAAGTTTTAATCTCATGTTCGAAAATATGAGGGTCTATTCCTGGCATCTCTTCATATGACCAAGCAAATACGTCTCATAATTCCTTGAAGAGTTTGGTGAAGATCGAGATTTCTTCTAGTGAGCAATCTGCATCGATATTTACGTTTTCAACCTTTCCAGGGGTATGAGAGATGTCGATCGTGACCATAGGAGAAATAATTTCCATGTTTCCTTTGGTATAAATGACATGCGTATCAAGTGGAACTACGGTGTGACCTACTATCTCACTCAAAGTAGATCGAAAATCATCTTGTTCGATTATTTCAAGATCTGGGAGAAAATAAGAGCGATGATGCATATCATCCCAAGGTTTGTCGGAACCATTCATGGATTCGATGATAGATTCATCTGAAGGCAAAGTCTCATTGAGGCAATCATATGAACAAGACAATGAAGTGGCCCACACGGGCCTAAGAACGGGATCCTCCTCGTTTGTCGGTGATGGAATAGGATCAAGATCGGTGGAAGAGTCGAGAACAACTTGATACACAATGTCTACTGTCAATAGTGGCATGGTCATTCCAGCATGCAACTAAACTTCACAAGATGAATTAGGGGAAGGTAGGGTCCACGGGTCACTAAAATAAGAAGTGCAGAATGGAATGGACCTCCCTGTCGAGACGGGCCTATTAGACATGGCATAAACATGATGGTTCAATGCCGAGAAGTAGAAAGTACCCATAAGAGAAGAATACATCCTGACATCGATATTCTCAGTTGTTGGCTGAGAATTTTCTATCACAGGGATCAACAGTCCAAGAGATGCATTAGGACTAGAGCACGCAAAGGATAACTGATCGATCGTCACGATCTTCCCTTCATGAGGAAAACAAAGAGTATGGAAGACGTACGACACGACGATGATCATATCATAAGTCCAATTGCGACCTAGTAATAGGTTATAATCAAGAGGCGCATCAACTACCTCTACCTCTACCTCCACCTCTACTATCTTCCCACCTAACTGGACAGGAAAGGAAGGGAGAATACCATGAGGGTAGAAAGAATGACCGTCAAAAGCAGTCAACATGTTTGATGACTTGGAAAGATTCGAAGAGCCAAGAGATTTCCAACAGACCAGGGACATCACACACGTAGCAGCGCCTTCATCAACAACTACACGTTTGATGGTATACTTTGAGTACTCCACATGGATTTGGAAAATCCACATGGTAATAAAATAAAGGCTTAACATCTGTGACGTCAAACTTGATAAATTTTGAGAGACTGGGTTCTAAAGCTCCTAAAGCATAGAGTAAGGCATTTCTATGTGAAGGACACGTCTAGAGTACCTCCAAAGATGACATCGCACAAGGGGTTTGACCCAGGTCATCAACAATAGAGTAGTTTTGGGTGGCTCTAGAATTTGGATAATGGGTAGAGTGCTTGAGTACTCCTTTAGGAAAACGAGGTGGTGGCTTTAGTTTCTCAATTTGTAAAATTGTCTCCAGAGGAGGAGGAGGAGATTCTAGACCTGGAATAGTTTGTGAAGAGATAAAGTCTTGAGATCGAGTGGCTACATTAACTTTTTCATGGACCATATTGATACATAAACGGTCGCCATCTTGCAACTATTGGTTTTGAATCCCACCAGCCACATTACCAGGGTTTGAGGAGCTCTAGGCTAGGTGTTGATTATGTGGGAATGGATTCGTCAGCATGGCGGGTGATTGAGATAATACCCTCGCATCTTCTAAAAGTTTGGGAAATAAATGGATAAGGTGATCATCTGTGAAAATCTTACAGGGAAACTTCACCTCACATCTTTCTCATTTTCCCTCTCCAACATTACTAACCATCTTCTCATTATTATTATTGTCCTTGGGTTTATTACCATTTTTCCCACCCTTACGGTTATTACGTCCTTTATTCTTATTCCCTCATGGTTTTTGGTTACCATTTGGGTTGGCCGACGATTGCACAAAATGTACATCCGCCGACTGAGTGGGGTTGGAAGACACAGACAAAGATGGCCCTCCTGTAGACTGGTTTAAATACAACTCTTTCAAATGGTTTGTCACCGAGTCTGCGGATTTGACATTGGCGACACCTACAATGTCATCGGCATGAGGTCTGAGATTTTTCCTAGGGTTGTAAGTTGACCACGGTGCATCAGGAAGAAGGTTGTATAACATACCAAACTGAGCATATATCAATTCTAACTGTTGGGCTCTAAAGATCGCCTCTTCCTCAGTGGTAACCCCAGAAGTAGCAACATCCTTCGTGATAGGAGTCTGCAAAGACTTAAGAAACCATTATAAAAGAAAGGCCAGGGGTATAGGGCTCTTAATCAACCTCTTCCATCTACACCACTCCTAGATATGGTATGAGATATGAGTGACAGTATCCTGGCGTAAAGTTGACAACAATTCTAAGCCAACATCATAACGAATGGGAAACTGGAAGTGGTTAAGGTAGACCATCACCAATTGACTAAAAGTCCCATATTACCACCTAGGTAGCTCAATATACCATTTCATGGAAACTCTGATGAGGGTGCGTTGAAATAATCTTAATTGAATAGATTCGTCAGTAAGGGAATTTGATGAGCACCAAAGGTGAAAGGTAGTGACGTGATCACCAGGATCCTCTCCATTCTTACCTTCAAACTTCAGGATGTCCGAAGGAAGTTTGGTGGGGATGGGGGGCCATGTAGGATCATGACTCACAGGGTCATTCATTAACTTAGACAAGTCTGGCAGATTAAGCGTCTCCAGAAAAGGGATACGGGGTTGCGACATATGTCCCCACACTCCTGGGAAAGATTGTGCTTGCAGAACTGCAAGCCATCCACGGTTCTGGTAAACACCATGGCCCTGTCTGACATTATAAAGCCCTCCTCCTGGTTGATTCATAAAATGTTGGTTGGGTATCATTCCAGCTGGAATGTTATGTTGAGGGTTATATAAATTTCCCCCAGCCGGATTAGATCCAGGTTGGGGGTTTCCCAAAGCATGAAACTGGCCTCCTCTGGGTGGGAACCTGGAGGATAGAGGTGGATTTGTCATGCCAAATGTATTGGTCATAATCTGCACCGAGGAGGTAGGGTTGTAGGACGGAACTTGAGCCGAAGATTTTCTGCCAGATTGATTATTCCACCCAAAAGTAGGAGGATTGGACCCAGGGTTAAAAGCAAGAATGCCTCCCATATTAGGAGTCATTTGAGGGATTTGAGATCCACCAAACGAAAAGGGAGTGTAGGGAGGTGTACTTCCCCCAAGCCTAATGTTATCATTAGGGCCAGCAGCTGGGATGAAGTTTGAAAACTGCGAAGTGAAGTTGGGCATACCATAAGAAAAGGGACTAGAAGCCATAGGGATGGACTGAACATTGTATCCCGGTGAGTGTCCAAGAGACCCAAAGGGGTTCGAGGTGGTAGCTTCAGAATTTACTATAGGCTAGGCCATAGTAATGATAGGTACCTCTATCACTACAACCATAGAGGCTGCAGGAGTCGAAGGGGTGCCATTAACTATAGTGGGTATGGGAGTTTAAGGGTTCCCAGTGTTCTGAAGACTAGGTTCAGTACTCATCCTTGTAGAATCACAAGTCTAAACAATGGATGTGTGTGTACCACTCCTAATAACTCTACGTCTTTTAGAAGGCAAAGACTCGAAATCCGGTGGCAATTGTAACAAGTGACGGGACTGACTGGGAGGCCGGTCCGACTCCACGATGACTTAAGACTCTAAAGATAAAAATATATCCTAAGGCCAACTAGTAATCAAAGAGCACACCAAAATTCAAATGACCAATATGCATGCAAACAGGGTATACTGGTTGAGTGGCCTCCCTCCCTGAAGAAGGTATGTCTCACCCAAGAGGGGCCTGAGACTCCCTGCTAAAGATCAGAGGTAACAGAATCAGTTATAAGATCCCTCGTGGGATTAACAACCAATCGGTTAGATCCCCCTGGAGAGGTAATCCTCCATAAAGGTTGTTTGTTCTTCGACCCTTATCTGACCCAGGGTACCTAAAGAATAACCCCTGCAAGTAACCTATGAGACACCTAAGTCAAGCAACTAATAAAGCATTGTATAACCGATCCACAAGCAAGCATTCGTAATCCAAGTCCACCATATGGGTAGGGTAGCAAAGCCTGAAACCTTTAAAGCACCACCTCTCACGAAGGTAAGGGCACTAACAAGATCCCAAGATATGAATAGATCCCTAGAAATTTCTCCAACGCTAGGAAGGTATTGGGGGGATATCCCTTCAACCAACTTTGTGCGACCTCGTTATTAACTTTGGTGTGAGCGGAGCCTCCCAATCTTACCAATTATATAATGGATTTATCCACTCACTGACTCAGACACATATGTTGATTTAATTTCCTTGGAGAAGTTTGCTCACAAAATCCTATTCCAAGGCACTAAATCCTAGGCTAGTTTGTGCACCCAAGAAAATAAAATCGTGACTAGTTAATTTTAAATTATAGCGTTGATTTTAATGGCCGTGATTACTCAAAAAGGTATGGTAGTGAAACTCATGGTGTTATGACTCTTCAAGAAAAGTAAATATGAAAATAATGCAAAGTCCTAACTTTAACTTTCAATGAATGATATGCTTCTAAAAACCAATGCAATTTCCAAATTCAACTCTGCAATTTAGAAGTAAAAATGTAATATTTCCCTATATGCACTAAGCTAATGATAAAAACTCAAAAGACAAAAATGCCAAGCAATGCAAAATGCCTATTTTTTTTGTATTTTCAATATAACAAAACTGAAAATGCATGGACTGAAAAGTAACTTGATATATAACCCTACTATGTATAAAGAGAGACAACTCAAGCATGATACCAAGCAGGAAAACACCCAGCCCAATGTACAAGGACAAATAAAAATGAGAAAATGATGAGAAAGACTTCGCCCATAAATTCAACCAAAAGAGGGTTTCCTATCATCCCACAAGCACTCAAAAGACACTACAGAGACCTAAGAAGACTCAACAAACATCAAATCCCACTCAACAATCACTAGACCCATCAAACAGGTAAGGAAAATTGATGTATGCAACTGTTCGGGCAAACGGAGCGTATATACGCATCTTGCAGTGAGACAGCCTGCGTATGTATGCGATTGTCAAGGTGAAAAGCACGTATATGCTTCAAAACAAGGCCAGGAAAGGGAGAAGGCTAAGAACTCAGACCCAGAGTTACTAGAAACTATCAAGCAATGATGCGACAAGAAACACAATATAAATGAGAGAAATCTAAGGAGAAAAGTACTCCAAACCCTAAGAAAGAAGATTCATTTCCTAGTGGAGTTGTCAATTTTGTTACGAGGAAAATCTCTCTATGGCTAGGGTAAACCACAACAGACGGAAATGACTGCAGAAATCAACTCTATCCCATAAACATTCTATATAAACCAATGTGCAAGTGAGATAAGAAATAATCCTACCTCATCCAGATGTTCGATGATGTCCATCGTTGAGCACTTTGACCCAAAGCTATATACCTGCAACAAGTTCTCAACAAACAAGCAAAACAAGCATATGGTGGTAGTATAAAAGGTTAGCACATTAGATAGCATAATCCATCAATATACATAACAAATATGCCCATGGATAATAACTCATATATTTTCAAGATATCAATTGGACGAGAAAAGAGTATTTCTATTAATGAATGATCAGCAGAAGTGAAAATATTATAGACTTCTGTGTCGGCACGGTTCGGAACCGAGAAACTAAGTTCCTTCCAGCTGGGCCTCCACCACTTCAATCGTCCACCAAAGGCAAGCTCATAGAAGGGAGACAATGAGGTTATCCATCAATAAGGGAAGAGCTTGGGGGATGAAAACTATGCTCAGACTTAGAGGACAAAGGTATGTAGACTCAATATGAAGTAAATAATTTCTCCTTGTAACTTTCCTCTCAAAGTTGAATCCTTTCTCCTTTTCCATAGCTCGGAATTGGCTCATTTATAGCCTTAAAAATGTAAGTGAAGGGTCGATTCAAAATGTTTCCAGTATATGGAAGGACAAAGATCAGAGATCTCCTGTCGTTACATGGAAACCCGATATTTAATTTTCATTTTTTGGCACAAATCCCAATGTACGCGGGTTGTAGTGGAGCAGCGTGTGTATGCGCATGTTGTATAGTGTGCAATATGCGTACAAGTGGAAAAAATTGTATTTTTGTCTCTGGATTTTATCATCAAGGAATCTAAGTCTGCATAGGGAAATGGAATAAATCCCTTTGTGCAAGATTTCATAGGGTGAGGAAAATCTTGTTGTAACACCAACATTCATTATGATGTTTTGATTACAATGCACTTTTTAAAGTGTTGTAATGATGTCTTTAGACACCACCTTTGTCTTCGATATTTTAATCCTTGTTCAATTATCTACAGAATTGTCTATATGTGTTGTTACAGGTTCCACCCCTTTCCCAACATGGTATCAAATCCAATGGTTTGAAACCTCTCTTGTTATCGACAAACCTTACTAAGTCAAATCAGTTTTGTTATTGACTTTGGGCCAATGGTTTTCTAATTGGAACCCTTTGAAACAAATATTTATGTCTACATATTGAACATGGTTGTGAAGATTGATCTTGTTGTTCTAAGCAAATCAAATTATGTAGTATAAGCACCAGACATGGAAAACCTACTAAATACTAAAGTATTGTGGCAGTGTACGAAGATTGTTGTTCCAGATCCAACGGATGATTGGGAGAATTTCATTGTTGATGGAAAGAAGGATGAGGCTATGGTGGTCGTCATGACCTATGTCTCATGGGAGATTCAGTTTCAACTTAGTGGAATCAACTTCCCTCATCAAGTCTAGAGGAATTTGAAATCTTTGTTCGACCAAGTTGACAAGAGCCATGTCATGCAGTTGGAGAAAGAGTTTGTCTCTCTCTATCCTCATTCTTTTGACAGAATAGAGAACTATCTAGCGCGTGTCAAAGAAATCCAGTTGAAATTGGGTGAATTTGGAAAGTAATATTGAAATAAGGATGGAAAAATCATCAAGTTGGTCCTGATGAATTAGAGAACACCATTCAACATGTTTGTGTCAACTTTCCACACAAACTAGAAAGCATGCAAGAAAGATGGTAAGGATTACACCTTTGAAGTTTTTTGTGGTCTTTTGATTACTGATAAACACAGATTGCTTGAATAATAAAAGCTTGGTGGTAAACATCAAGTGCATTTGCTCAAGGGAAAGAACAAGATGGATCCTAGGGATAGAGTATTGTTTTATGCCTCTACACTGAAACCTACATATTGTGAATAGAAACCTAAGGGATAGACAAATGCACCTTAGGATAGTCGGAAGAATAAAATATGTTAGTATTGTGTAATGACTAGACATGTGGAAAATTTATTTCATAAGAAGAGAGGAAATTTAGAAGATAATTTTAAAGGCCTGGAAGGAAACATGTCCTCTGAGCAATGACCCATTGATAATTTCACCTTCCAATTCAGAACTTCTCAAGCCTTGTTGTCTCATTCTCCGTAGAATGAATGGGTAGTTGACACTGGGTGTTTTCATCACATGGATAAGGATGCCTCCTTATTCATTGGTTGGAAGAAGCTAAGGTGAGGAAAATTTATGTTGCTGATGAGTTTTATTTGGATGTTGTTGGTCAAGGTGATTTTACCTATCAACATGGGAAAATTTTCGATGTCTTTCATGTGACAAAACTCATTTCCAATCTATTTTCTATTGCTCAGTTAACACAGATAGATAAGATTTTGGAATTTTGGCCAAATAATTTCTATGTTCTTGATTTGAAGAAAAGAAATTTGATTGTTTTTGGCGGGATCCTCAACCCGACAAATATTTTATATAAATTTTGTGACACAACTCAACCCAACACTGAATTGACTGTTCCTATTGCTCACACTGATGAGAGAAATCAAATTTGGCATGAGTGACTCTGACACCTAAATTTTTGAAGTCTACAACTGATGGAAACTCAAAACATGGTTGTTGGCTTACCTAAAGTGTTTCCCCATGAAGGATCCTATAAAGGTTGTGTGCTTGGAAAACATCATCAGGCACCTTTCGAATCTGGAAAAGTGTGGTGAGCACCGAACCTACTAGAGTTGGTTCATTGTGATGTTTGTTGCATCAATATACCTTCAATGGAAGGTGCAAGGTATATTTTAACTTTCAATGATGATTTCTCTCATTTCGCATGGGTCTATTTTCTCAAGAACAAGAAACATGTCTTTGAAAAGTTCAAGGAGTTTATATCCTTTGCTAAAAAGAAATGTGGTCAACCCATCAAGTGCATGTGATCAGATAATGGTGGTGAGTATTTTTTATGTTTATATTAATCAATACCCAAATAACAACATCATGAGGATATGAATCCCCCTACATTTTTATAGAGGTGGTACTCCTCTCTGGCTAAATGTTGGAAGATTATTTCTATGGTTTTGCAATGAATGTAAATGGTGAATGATAACGAGCAAACCTAGAAAGATCTTCCAAGAAATTTTATATATTCAAATGTACAAGAATTATATATAGTTATAAAAATATACATCAAATCATTTAAAGAAAATAAAAGATAAAATGTGCCAACAAAGATTTATCTCTACAAGGTTTTCGAGTCTCCCTTCAAAAGACATTCTTTATTTTTGGTAAGATAAATTGAACTCGGAATCTGCTATGACTTTTGCAAGATGAATAAATGAAAGGTGTAGCATCCAGTTCCACTGATCACATTTCATACCATTGATTTATTCTTTGAGGACACTTGCCAGAAAGTGATCCGGTTAAAACATGATACTTTATGATTAGTTGTTTTGGTTTGTGAGTTAAAAATGATGCCATCATTGAGTATTGAAATTTTGATATGTTAATTAATATTGGTGTATAAAATTGAAAGGTATTATGATGAGCTTTCCTGAGTGTGCAAAAAAAGTGGCATGATGAGGATGTTTATGGGATCGATAGACTTCCTTGGACTCCAGATTGAGTCAGGGAGTGGACTATTGACTTTGATTATGATTACTTGTTTTTATTACGAATGTATTATGATGATTTCAGTTATGGATTTCATGTATAAGATTTATTAATATTATCCTTGTCAGTGGATGCAAGCATGGAGACACTTTCTAATCCGACTCACATATGGATTAAATGGTTCACACATAGATATCATATAGATGAGGGAGATGTGTGGCAGTGTCCCTATCACGTCCTACCGGCACTCTTATCGTGGCCTGAACTAAAGGTTAACAACTACCTTGTTCTCGATAGGTTCATGATTCCATGAGGGAAGGATGAGACAGTTAGTCACAAGGATTTTTTAGGGGAGCGCAATAAGGTGTATTCCTTATTCCTCAATAATCCCTTAGTCTCGCACAAGTTCAACAAGTGGAGTATTGAACCCAAGTTATACAAATAATAGTTGGACAATACATATTAGTCTATTCTCAATGAGCACTTGGAAATAGTTAACTGAAGTGTAAAACCAGATAGCTATAGGAAATTCGAGCTCAAAGGTTGACTGGTGGGACATGCAAGTCGAATTAGTTGTAACTAAGTGATTTGAAGTTGTAACAGAGTTGGATGTGTAGTTATGTGAGTTGTGAATTAGTTTAACTCAGTTAAGTGAGTTAAGCTCAGTTATACTAGTTGTAACTGAACTTACACTAGTGAGAGATCAGTGAATTAATTATTAATTAATTCACAATCAGTGATCTCACATGCAACTGAATATTTACCACTGTTAACTACATGCATGTCAGATCCAGTGAAGACCTAGTTGAGATAATATGTGAAAGGGACAGTTTGACTATCAATTGTGACATTAGTGAGTGCACTCATGCAACCACACACACATTGGATGTGCCCATGAGGAATGCACAACCTAGGAAAGAGGACTCCATTCATTGCAGGGATTTTCCATCAGCAGGGATTGCGCAGAGGAGGCAGGTTGTATGGAGGTTGTAAATTGGCACATGCATTTGCCAATTTTTGTATGATAGTGTGAGACGATTGTATATTGTACTAAGAGCTCTTGGATTAGTGTTTTGTATGAGATTGTTTCATGGTCCATGATATATACATAATATATGATAGTGGGGTTCTTAGCTTTATGTTTTCCCAGTAAAACATTTGTGTTATGTGTGATTGATCTCTCTTCTTGATATTGTAATTAGCGATCATGTTTTTAAATTCTGCAAGAATTTTAGTAGAAACGATTTTGTATTTAATAGTGGCATATAATTGTCAGATCAGGAAAATCCAGGCAATACATAATTTGTATTAAAATTTCTACAATTAGTAGAAGCTATATTNTGTTTTTAAATTCTGCAAGAATTTTAGTAGAAACGATTTTGTATTTAATAGTGGCATATAATTGTCAGATCAGGAAAATCCAGGCAATACATAATTTGTATTAAAATTTCTACAATTAGTAGAAGCTATATTATTTTTTTCATTGTTAGATTGTACAAACTTCTAGATGAAGTTTAAAACAGGAGGGGGCATATGTAACATCTAGTTCCACTGATCACATTTCATACCACTGATTTATTCTTTGAGGACACTTACGAGCAAGTGATGCGGTTAAAACATAATACTTTATGATTAGTTGTTTTGGTTTATGAGTTAAAAATGATGTCATCATTGAGTATTGAAATTTTGATATGTTAATTAATGTTGATGTATATCATTGACAAGTATTATGCTGAGTTTTCCTGAGTGTGTAGAAAACATGACATGATGAGTATGTTGATGGCATCGACAAACTTCCTTAGACTCTAAATTGAGTCAAGGAGTGGACTATTGACTTTGATTATGAGTACTTGTTTTTATTAAACATTTATTATGATGATTTCAGTTATGGATTTCATGTATAAGAGTTATTAATAAATTGTCCTTGTTAGTGGATGCAGGCATGGTGACGCTTGCTAATAAAACTCACGCTTATAGAGATATTAGGTAAGCCATTCGTTCAAATTCGAATTTAGCTTTTGATTTTACAAAGGTTTCCAATTGACAACTTACATTACATACTCTACATAAATTACTCGTATGGACATATGCTATATTCAGTTTCCTGTAGCATTTCTAATTTGGCATATTTCCCTCTTTATTCAACTCATAATTGGGTTTTATCTTATTTTACTTCCCCATTTTTAAGTTTGTCAATCTAGATGTTGAATTTGTGTACTCATTTTTGTTATGCAATGGTGAATCGCTCATTTCAATTGTCATGAGAGCAATATTAAATCGATCAATGCCCACTTATTATGTCTCGACATCTTAATATAATCTATGCAATTATCCAAGTAATTATCTTTATGTTCGCCTTCAGGTTGTATCTTTTAATGGCCTTCAAATTGTATCTTCCTGAGAGTGATTACCTTTCTATAGTTTGTATCCAAGTGATTCTCTTACAATTCACAATTAGATCTCAAACCAGAAGAGTACTCGCAAATTGCATTAAGATCTCAATCGCATACTCTTAGATCCACTTCATATTTCAATCACCTTCCACTTGTCATCAGTTATTGCGAGAATGAAAGCATTTGCAAGTGTCATAGTGAAAATAACCAAGTATAGAACTTCTCTCTAATGCAATTGCCCCAATATTTTACACCTCTAGTTATAATGTAGATTATCTTTTCTCTTGTACGTTATGATAACCTTTAGGGTGATATGATCTAATGGAAATGGAAATGACTATTGAAGTAATCTCATGGACGTGTATGTCAATTCGTGCCAAGTGTTGGATTCTTTAATGACCAAGGAAGCATTCACGGATAGAAATATATCATTCTAGTCATTCTTTGTTACATTACATGAGTTACACTGGAGTCTGAGGCAATTTAGCATGCACAGTTGACAACTATGAAACCATTGTTTAAAATATTGAATTTAACCGATCTAGACTACATCCGCCAAGAGCTAGTCGATCCCTACATGCTATCAGTAGGGTACGACATATGAGCTTCACCCGTGGGCATGAACATATTTCCTTACGTGGAACTTCTTACAATTTTTAAGTTGGACACTTGTTATTATATATCAAATGTTTTTTAACTACCAACGCCTGGAGTTGGTCGTCCTTCATGGGCTCCATTGGCTAGCTTGGTTTTACATATTTGGGTATTGTTAATAGTTGAGCTCTCATTACATTAATTATTTATGTTTAATCCCTTATAAAATACTTGTAAACTAAGGAATATATTTCCCACCATCTTTTCCCTTACCCTAATTTTGAGTTGGCTATCTTACCTCATATATACCTAAATGCATTTTTATATCGATACACATATATGTATATCTATAATAAATCACAACATGTGATTTATTATATTAATTGATTTAAAGGGGCAAAGGATTAATGAATGATATCAATTATCCTTATGTAAATATTGATTTAATGATTGTATTAATGATTTTCAAATATTAATGACATTGATATTAAGGATTAATATAATGATATTACTATGAATCAAAATTATTAATTGATTTAATGTTTTATATTAACGAATGTCACATAAATGTATTGATTTTAATGGTTTTATAATGAATTGTAGTGAAGTTTTAATTAAGATTTTATAATCAATAATCATAGTAATGATAATTATTAGAAATAATTTAAGATTCGTGCCTTGATATAAATCCATTAATGCGCAAGTTGCGAAACCTCAAGAGAGGTAAATAAGGAAAAGAAAAATATGTATAGAATTGTATTTGTATGTAGGTGATATATGTTACTTTATTTACATGTTTGAAATGTGGAATTTAGTTGCGTTATGTTAAGTTAATCTTATTTTTTTTTAACTAAATAAACAAATAAAATAAAATAAAAAAATGCTACTTTTGGTGTAATCGCTTACTTAATAATGTTCAGTAAACCGAAGGATTGTTACAAAATGTATTCAAAGAACTTTCAATAATAATTTCATTACAACCAAAAATGATTTTGATAGGCCATACATTTGAAATCACATGCTTTCAACTCAAGTCTAATAAATCAGTATTGTAGTTCCCCGACTAGTTATTTTCAAGAGCGATTCATAAAAATATCCCAAAATGATAAGTTCAATAATGTAAAAAACAAGAGAATTGAAATAGCTGCAATAAGGTCTCAATGACTATTACATCAAATAAAATGAATTGCATTTTCTTTTTACAGGCGAGGATTGTGCTCCTTTGGGCCTGAAATGTTACAAGATGATTGAAGATTTCACAGAAAGAATTGCTAAGACCCAAATCTTATTGTTCTCAATACATTCATGAAAGATTTGATGGAAAGAAACAAAAAAGAAGAAGTAGAGAAACAAGTTTTAGCAGGCTAGTCCACCAAATATTGGAGAGGGATAAAATCATGAAGGTGGGTAACACTTTTGTGAGAATCGGGTCTCCAAAATTCCTAGTGACATTTTTTCAGTTGGACTAGCAATTGTTTCAGTCGAAAGACACATTGTTTTGGTCAAACCTTTAGACATCAAATCAAATGGTACCATGACGATGGCCTTAACTGTCATGTACCATATTACCCAAACAATTTTTTTCTGGTAACATCATTTCGGCCGAAAGAAGTCAGACGAATTTTTTCCCCGATGACATAGTTTCGGTCGACATATGTTTCGGCTGAAAATTGGTTTCGTCTGAAAACACCTTTTGGCTGAAAATCATTTTATATATCCCCTACACATCGTTCATTTTACACTGTTCTGAACTATTCGTTGGTGGTTGTTGTTGGTTGCTGCTGGCAGTGGTTACTATTGGCGGTGGTTGTTGTTGGTTGATATTGCTTCGTGTTGGTTATTGTTGGTTGTCGTTGGTTTTTGTTGCTTGCTAATGTTCATTGTTGTTTCTTTAGGTTCTAGGTAATTCTTAACCTATTCCTAATTTAATTGAAATTTCATTTATTATATGTTTTGTGTTTTAGGAGGTGGACAGGGCCGAATTCGGAATAGGGACATGCCCGAATCCAAATCAAATTATTTTAATACTCATTACTCTTAATTTCATGAGAAAAGGGATTAATTTATACATTACTAACTAGTCATATAGCTTCCACTTGTGATGATGAGGATTGAATATTTAACATCATAGAGTAAGGGGTTTGTTATTAAAACTCCTAACTCCTTTAATAATACAAATCTATTTTTTTTTATCAATGTTTTATTTGCAAGAAGAAACTACCTCCAATTAAATTGGTATATAAAGAAATGTCTCCACCTTTAAATTTGTACACAAAGATGATGTCAATGAAAGGCCAAATTAGGGAGAATTCAAATATATTGTAGAAAAATTTCTAATAACTATTTTCCATTTCTTGACTTCATTATTAGTTTTCCTTAAAGATGATATTTCTATTATCTACTCCATCTTCTTGAGCCTTCAACAATATACAACTATTTTATTATAACAGTGTTATACTTGTAAGAAGGAATAACAATGAATCGGGTTAGGATTCAACAAAATGTCTCCACTTTCAACATTGTAATTAAATGTAAGTGCCACTTTCAACACTGTAGTTAAATGTGAGTGTAGTTAATGAAAGGACATGTCCATGTACATGGACAGGGCCGAATTCGGGCCTGTCCCTGTACATGGATAGGGTCGAATTCGACCCTGTCCATGTACAGGGACAAGCCCGAATCCAAATCAAATTATTTTAATATTCAATACTCTTAATTTCATGAGAAAATGGATTAATTTATACATTACCAAGTAGTCATATAGCTTCCACTTGTGAGGATGAGGATTGGATATTAATTAAAAAAAAAAAAAAAATTAAAAAATGAAAATTACATATTTCATTTTAAATTATTAATAAAACAATTAAATTTAAATTATATGTTATATATTTAGTTATTCATTTCGGCCCTGTCCATGTACAGGGACATGCCCAAATTTGGGCATGTCCATGTACATGGACAAGGTCGAATTTGGGCTTGTCCCTGTACATGCACAGGGCTGAATTGGCCCTGTCCATGTACAATAAATGGCCCATAAGAACTACCAATCCTACTATGTGGGCCTATAATATCACACTAAGCTAATCATATATATTACAGAGGTGTCATGGTGTTGCTGTTGATATTGTTCAATTTGTATCTTCAAGTTGGAGAATAAATATTTGATGTTCTGACTATTGTTGTTGATGAATGCTCTAAAATGATAGTGTCTATTTAGTTGGGAAACATGAAACAATAGATGTTTTTTAAAACAAATACAAACTAAAATGAAAAACATGCAGCCGATATCCAGAGCTATTAAAAATAAGCAGAAGGTCATATTTTCAATTTTCAATGGTGTAATTTTTACATCAAATAACATAATGGATTAATGATTCTTTATTCCATATTAAAAAATGGATTTGAGTAAAGTTGTGTATTTTTATATTATAAATTTGATCAAAGAATAATTCTCATTTTGTGCAAGGAAGTATTATGTGAGGCTTGGGCATATGATTTAGGTTTATTCGTTGGGTTATATAAAGGCTTAGGCCTATTCTTCAAGATTTAGACATATGGATAGGCCAATTCGGGCATGTCCATGTACATGGACATGCCTGAATTCAGGCTTGTCCCTATACATGGACATGATCGAATTGGCCCTGTCCATGTACATGGATATGGTGGAATTCAGGCATGTCCATGTACATGGATAGGGCCAAATTGGACCTATCCATGTATAGGGCTAGGCCCGTAAGAACTACCAATCCTACTATGTGGGCCTATAATATCACACTAAGATAATCATATATATCACAGAGGTGTCATCGTTGGATTACTGAGAGGGGGGGGGTGAATCAGTAATAGAGCAATCTAACAATTTTTAACCATAATATGTGAGTGTTATGTTTCTTTGTGATCAATGTAGCATTATCATCCAATAGTTGCAGAGTAAATAAATAATGAACAAATGATAAATCATACACATACACAGTACACCAATGTTTTTATGTGGAAACCCAAAGTGGGACAAAATCACAGAACGATTTTTCTTATATGTATTTAAGAATTACATTCATTGGAAGCACCATCTTCCTTTTTTTTTTCAGCTGCAACTGGAAGGAGACTCCAACCCCCTAGTTTCTCAGGCTACAACCTAAGGGAAGCTCCAACTCCCCAATTCTCTGGATACAACTAGAAGGAGGCTACAACCCCCTATGTTCTCTGGCTATAACCAGAAGGTGGCTACAACTAGAAGGAGGCTACAACTCCCTATGTTCTCCGGCTACAACCAGAAGGTGGCTACAACCACTTGTCCTTGCCCCTTCCAACCGCCCTAACGTAGAAGTAGAATGATGGAACCACTGTCACATTGATGTCAGACTTCAAGTTTCTAAGTCTAACTTATAGGATTGCAGTTCATGATGATTGATTATGGATTTAGGATTTAGGATTACAGATGCATTTATTCAGGATGATTATATTTCATACTTGATGATGGATATGATGATTTGGATTGGTCAGTTTGACCTTCATAGGAGTTTTGCTGAGACATTTCATCACTTAGCATTTTTTATGATGGACTTGGGATTTTGATGGATA
The DNA here is from genome assembly GCA_010110895.2 of Picea sitchensis. Classification (NCBI taxonomy): domain Eukaryota; kingdom Viridiplantae; phylum Streptophyta; class Pinopsida; order Pinales; family Pinaceae; genus Picea; species Picea sitchensis. The sequence continues at coordinate 143,386 of SNQJ01S0008748.1, forward strand.
TTGGATGGATGGATGACTTGCCACATTTTGGCATTTCATGGATTTCAGTCACCTTGTGACTTTGATGGTGATTTGATAGTTTGGTGTTTTGATTTAAAATTTGGATTTGCGATAGTACCAACAATTCACCTAGTTTACTACACACAAGATTTTTATGGATACAGGGTTTGGATGCCTTTCGACACTTTTTTCTGTCGACGGGATTATTGACATTTTTTTAATGTGTTGATTTCTAATAGTAGTTTGTGAACTTGTTTGTTCACTTGATAGTCTTTGAACTTTACAGAGATGATCTTTGAATCTAGCAAATGTCAGTTGTTTGTTCTGTATTTTTTCTTAGCGCATTTAGGATTGTCAGGCATTTTTCAGGATTTGGGATGTGGTGGACATGTATTCAATTCACTTCTCATCAGGGTTTGCTCTCATCGGTTTTTGGTTCACTTCATTGAACACCTACGAGTTGTCTAGCTCATTTGTTACACAATGAGTTTTCTAGACTTGGTTTTGGCATTCATTTTTGGTGGTTTTTCAGGTAGATCTTCATCAACACTCATGAAATTTCAAAGCATGAGCTATAGGTTGAAGACTTGTCATCTTTTGCATTGGTCCTTGTTGTTCAACTAATACATTTGTATGGACTTAAGATTAAAGGGGGCTTTGTTAGAAATAATCCTAAGTCCTAACTAGACCTTAACAATCAGTTAGTTATGATACAGTTGTTGGGTCATTACATTGAGTTGTATTATTAATGTACCATTGATGTACATATGAAATGATTTGACTTGGTGCCTTTTCCACCCATCTTCTTTGTCTTCTTGATTTAGTTAGTTATTTTACTTTCTTGGCTATTTACTTGCTCCACAATTTTGTCATTTTGAACCCTCTAGAATATTCTTGAAAGTATGCATGTGATTAGCTCCACATGTGTGAGTAATGTTAGTTGGCATGGCTTCCACTCAGTATCATAGTGATCAATTGATAGGTCAACTTGTGGGAGGCATAACTTTAGCATATGAATGCCAATTGAGGTGATCTTCGTGCCATTGGAAATATCTCAAAGTGTAAAATAACATCAAGAGGTAAAAATTTTACTCCAAAAACGATTGTTTAAGGCCTCAAACATGCTCTATAATTTTCTAGACCCCAAATCACCAATCATATCCTACCCCTAAAATGGATCCAACAAGTCAATAGTTCTAACTTTTCCACCCAAAAAATATCAAAATAGATGATAAATTATATAATAATCCAAATTTAATTAGTAAATAGATGGTTTTTTAAAATAAAATAAAATAAATTGTTATATGTTTTTTCTTAGTTATTTAGTAAAATTATTGTTTTAGAAGGTCCTTTTTTAAGTTGTTTCTAATTTTATTTGTACCTTTCCAATAAAAAGTTCCTTTAGTTAATAAACTTTTGAATAGGATAAATAGTTTATTTTTAACAATTTTTACTAAGTAAATTCATTTAATTACTATTTTTTTCTAAATAAATTTTATCAATAATAAATTGAGGTAGGTATCTTTTTCATAATTTATTTTATTTTCAATATAAACATAAATAAAATTTAAAACATAATGAAAATGTTATGACATAATTATATTAAAAAATTACTATAAAATATAATTTATAATTTATAATAATCACGAAAAATAAAATAAAAATACACTTATTATTTTATTTTTATATCATTTCTAAAATTGTATTTATTAATTAATCATTTTAAATATTAATATAGAATAAATTAAATTAATTACCCATAAAACATTTCAAAATAGAGAAAGGTTCTTGTTATGGGTTGTGTTTAACTAAAGGAAGTAATCACCCTTACTCCAATTCCACATTTCAAAATAGAGAAAGGTTCTTGTTATGGGTTGTGTTTAACTAAAGGAAGTAATCACCCTTACTCCAATTCCATAAGTAAACTATTGAGTTCAGCATATCATCCAATATGCTTACTCTTCTTTAGACGAGGAAACGTTTTGCTCGAATTCATAAGGCCTTCTTTGGGAGGACACGTTTTGCTTGTACTATCGTTTAAAAATATTATTAAGAGTTAAATTTGTGTCAATATTATTAGTCCCTTTGGGCTGCACGGACTATAGTAAACCAATGCATTTTTATTGTTTTAAGTTAAAGTTTTTGTAAATTCATATAACATTTTTAAATGTATTTATTTTTTTTAGTTTAAGTTTTAAGTTTGAGGTTTTATTCGACCTTTTTCCGAGGCATAACCCCATCCATATCTTATCTTAAGGCACATATTTGATAAACTAGCATAGCCATTCAAAATCGTGGCTGATGAATGCCGAAAGGCGTGGATAGAAAATGAAACGCACAGCCAGAAAATGAAACACACAACCAGAAAATGAGCGTCTACAGTCAGCATAGTCAGCATGCTAAATCTAAAGTTTAATCATTTAAATGTGGAAATCATATAGCGCTACAATAATTTCTTAATATGATTAGGTAAATGTTAAAAGGTAAACATGTTAACGGATACATTCAAAAATACAAGGAAGTTATGAAGAGGAAATCACATTCATTGATTTGGGAGGATGACTAAGAATATGCCATCATCTTCGATTGTTAACCATCATATTAGAATTTTAGAGTAAAAGGTGATTAATTGTGCTCATTGTCAATAGGTGTACACCTTTCGACGTAATAATTTTCCTAGGTCAAGTAATGATAGAAGCAAGTGTAGTATTACTTTATGACATTAAATGTTTTTTCTGTCTAACCATTTTATTTTCAAGTTCACTCGATGAATATGCTTTATTTTATGGAGGTGGCTTCATAGTTGTCACATAGATCGTTGAACACACGTTAAAGCTCAAGGGAAGTGTGTCACATAGATTTTTAGACACATGTTAAATCTTTTCTTTTCTTTCTGGTGACATAGCCTAACACCCACCCCTATTTCAAGTCACGGAACTCCCTCCCCGTCCCCCAAAGAGAGATTCAGTGAACCAACTCTCTCTCTAATTGATTTATTCATATAGTTGAAAATGGAATATTATGGTATCTTCGCACAATTGCTTCCATCTAGAGTCTTTGGCATTCAGCTCTGTTGAAAGAGTTTTTACTTGTAAGATTGTTATTATTTCCATCGAGAGTCTTTGGCATTTCATCTCTATTGAAAGAGTTTTCAGGTGTAAGATTGTTATTTTTTCCATCAAGAATCTTTGGCATTTATCTCTGCTGAAAGAGTTTTCAGTTGTAAGATTGTTATTGTTATCATCAAGAGTTTTTGGAATTCATCTCTACGAAAAGAGTGCTGAAAGAGTTTTCAATTGTAAGGTTGCTATTGTTGCCATCAAAAGTTTTTGGCATTCATCTCTGCAAAAAAAGTTTTCAGTTTTTAGTTGTAAGTCATTTCAGTCACATACCATGAATACATCATGTGAAGTATTAGAAAAACAAATAAAAAATTGATAATATTTTTCAAATTCTATGTTTAAGTTTATATTAGTAAAAACTGGGTATGAATTTCCAGTTTAAGAAAATTTAGAAAAAAATTATTTTTTTCCATATACATGCTTATACTCTTCGAAGCTTGTCAAGATAATGTTCTTAATGGAGTGTTATTGCTTACTGGAGTGCCCCTGGAGCCATCATTTACAAACAGTCAAGATAATGTTCTTAATGAAATGTTATTGCTTACTAGAGTGCTACTGGAGCCATCATTTACAAATAGAGGAATGGAAGATACATTAAGAGTTGCTACCTTGAGTTGATACAAGGATATGTTCAATTAATTCAAGAAATGACGGCCCTGCCCTAAGGGAGGGCAAGGACTTGCTACTCGTCTTGTTTAATTTTGTAATTGTTTTTATTGTGTTGTGAATGTGAAGTGTTTCCTATAATATAAAAAATATAGAATATAATGAATGTATAAAATAAGGTTAAATGTATTGAAATATTTAAGAGAGTGGGTGAGATGGAAGTGCTCTGTAGGTAATTAATTTTTTTATTTATAGAAAGTATTAGTTTAATAAATATATTCGTTATTTTTTTCATATATTTGTTTATTTATTAGAAAAAGTTTTAAGAATCTCTATTTAGTTTGAATCATAAAAATATTAATNGATTATTTAACAAAATGATTTTATTTTAGAGTAATTGGATGAATCGTTTTTGGAAAAAAATATTGGCAAATCATTTTTGGAAAAAACAAATGTTTAAATTTAACCACTAAAATTTTCCCTATAATTATTGTCTGAATAAATGCATGCTCGCTTTATGTTGTTATGTTATTGCACTTATTTCATTTTTTCTATATTGAAAATCTATAGGGATTTGATTGAAGAAGATGGCTTCATTTGTGGTCAAATTTAATTCCTTCATTGGTGGTCTTGTTTGGGTCATCTATGTTTGAAACTCACTTTTAGTGGCTTTGAGGAAATTGTTGGCCATTGAC
>SNQJ01S0008748.1:167701-215400 GCA_010110895.2 Picea sitchensis
TTGCATGTCCCACCAGTCAACCTTTGAACTTGAATTTCCTATAGATAACTGATTTGCCACTTCAGTTAACTATTTCCAAGTGCTCATTGAGAATAAACTAATATGTATTGTCCAACTATTATTAAGGGATAATAATAGTCGACATACATCTATAAATAGAATTCACTCACCATCTATAAATAGAATTTGCTCATAATCTAACAATAGACTTCCACCTAAAAATAGCCTTAGGCTCCATCCTAGTGTAAGTGCATAATTTTCACTAGGATCTTCTTGTTGAATCTCAACAATAATCTATATATCAAGCTCTCAAAATAAATATGGAAAATATTGACACACCTCATGTGCGTCCTCCCAAGTGGTAGAATGTGGAATATAACTGTCCCAGTGGACCTTGACCTGATAGACCAATCGACATTTTAGTTTTTGAGTGTGATGGTATAGTATACATATTGAATCCATTATGAGAGCACCCTCGTCTGATACCTACAATGAACTCAAGTCAATAACAGGTGACAAATATGAAATATAATGACGTAAAACTAAAACATGAAACAAATCATGCATATGCCTCAAAGAATCATGTAATGCTAGTTAGTAAGCCACATGTACTTTCTTTTATACAACTTCGAAAGGTCCCACAAAAATTGGAGAGAGTTTAGCTCCCTTTCCAAATTTAATCGAACTCTTATGCGGTTTCACCAACAATTTTTTTTTTATCACCAACCTCATAACTACGGTGTATATGATGCACATCCACATAAATCCTTTGTCGGTCTTGCACTTCCTTATGGTTCTCATTTGATATTCCATTTTCTAGATCACTTTTGGTCCCACCAGGACCCTATCCTCTAGTCGATCCGAACTCAATGGTGTCTGACATGGTCGTCTGTATAGAAACTCAAAAGGTGCCATCTTTATCGAACTCTTATATTTGTTGTTGTACGCAAATTCTACCAATGGTAAAAATTCTTCCCATCATTTATATTGCTCCATCACATATATTCAAAGCATATCTTCTAAATTTTATTTTTTATTTCCATTTCTCCATTGTTTTTGGGGTGCTATGTTGTACTCAAATTTAATTTCTTGCCCAAAGCCTCTTGGAAGCTAGTCCAAAAACATTCAGTGAATACCGATCCTCGATTAGATATTATCTTTGTCAGTACACCATGCAGTCTTACAATTTCATTAACATAAATTCTAGCTATGTCAGGTGCTTGATATGTTGTACGAACTAGGATAAAATGCACACTCTTTGTCAACATGTTGACAAATACAAAAATGGAATCATGTCTCATTGCCATCAATGAAAATCCAACAATAAAATTCATTGATATAACTTCCCATTTCGATTCAGGAATCACATGTGGTTGTAATAATCCTGCTGGATGTATATGTTCAACCTTCACCTACTGAAATTCAAGACATTTTGCCACATATTTAACTATATCATTTTTCATTCCATTCCAAAATAATAGTGGTTTAAGATCTTCCTTCATTTTCGTGACTCTTGGATGGGCCATGTACACTGCGCGATGAGCTTCATTAAAAATTAAATTTCTCATTTCTTCATTTGGTGGTACATAAATTCTTCCATTATATCTTAGTATTCCATCATTCTCCAAAGTATAACCCTCATATCTAGGTATCATCATGGTATCTTGTTTGATATTATCTTTTACTTCTTTGTACCATTTCTCATCAATTTTTAATGCTAAAATATTTTCTCGAAGATTCGTCTTTAGGGTTATTACTGAGAAAATGTGTGGTCTCTGACTCAATGCATCTGCTACTTTGTTGAATATTCCTTGACTATTCTGACCAATGTCTTTGTCATGTGTGCAAGTCACTCTGTGTGAAAATGTTTGCAATCCACTATGGTCAGTTTTCAACTCAAACTTCCGTCTAATAAGGTAGTGTATCCAAACTCGTAAGGCATAAACAATCACTAATAATTCCAAATTATGTGTTTCATAATTCCCTTCATGCCTTCTTAGTTTCCTTGAAATATTTTCGATAACTCAACCTTCTTGCATTAAACTTCCACCCAATCCTTCCTTGGATGTGTCAGTACATACTAAGAATTCATTTTCCATATCCGAAACTTTCAATATCGGTGCTATTGTTAATAATTCTTTAATATTTTGAAATGCTTCAACACATTTCTCTGAACACACAAATTTCTTATTCTTCTTTTGAAATTCCGTAATTGGATTTGTTATTTTTGAAAAACTTTCGACGAAACGTCGATAGTAACCCACTAATCCCATAAAAATACATACCTCTTACACGTTCATCAGTGCTGACCATTCCATAATAGCCTCTACCTTCGTTGGATCCACAACGATACCTTCTCCATAAATAATGTGTCCCAAATAGTGAATCTTCTTTTGATAAAAATAACACTTCAAAAACTTTTTGTACAACTTGTTTTCTCTTAAACACTTCAAAACTGATCTCATATGTTCATCATGTTCCTCTTTTGTCCGAGAGTAAATTAATATGTCATCAATAAATACCTATATGAACTTGTCCAATTATTCATGGAATACCCCATTCATTAAACTCATGAATACACCAGGGGAATTTGTCAATTCAAATGGTAATACAGTAAATTTGTAATGTACAAATCTTGTCTTAAATGATGTTTTAGGAATGTCTTCCTCTTTTATTTGCAACTAGTGATACCCTGATTTCAAATCAATGTTTGAAAACATTGTCACTCTCTTCATTTGATCAAAAAAGTCATCAATTCATGGTAACATGTATTGATTCTTGATCGTGGCTTTGTTTAATTGACGATAATCAATGCAAAACCTCCACAATCTGTCCTTATTTCTTACAAAAATTATTGGTGCACCCCATAGTGATACACTTGGATGTATAAGTCCCAAATATAATAATTCCTTCAATTTCATCTTTAACTCTTGCAATTCAGGTGTCGACATCCAGTACGACGTTCTTTCAATTAGTTCTATTCCAAGTTTTAAATCTATAGTAAATTCCAATTCTCTTTTCGGTGGTAAACCCAATAATTCCTTAGGAAAGACATCAACAAACTTTGATACTACTAGAAAGTCTTCCAATATTCCTGTGTCACCCTTTTCATTAAGATATAATATGGCATACAACTTACATCCCTTGCACATATTTTTCTGTAATTGTAGGGAAGAAATAAATCTTAGTGATACTCCTTGGTTTCTTCCTACAATTACTCTATTCTGTCCCAAGTCATCAATTAATATTAATATTTTTGTCTTATAGTTAAGTATCACGTCATGTGATTCTAACCAATTCATTCCAATCACAATATCGTAGGATCTTAAGGTTGTGACATAAAGGGTTACATTTGTGATGAAGTCACCCAAATTGATGTTACAATGTTTAACCTTTCCTCCAACTTTTTGCTTCGAACAAGATTCCAATTCTACATATCTAAAATCATCTTGTTCAGATGTTTTAGGAATGTATTCCTCTTTGATTTTCAACTAGTGATACCCCGATCTCAAATCAATCTTTGAAAACACTGTCACTCCCTTCATTTGATCAAATAAGTCATTGATTCTCGATAACATGTATTGATTCTTGATCATGGTTTTTTTTAATTGATGATAGTCAATGAAAAGCCTCCACGATCTGTTCTTCTTTCTTACAAAAAATACCGGTGCACCACACGGTGATACACTTGGACGTATAGGTCCCAAATATAATAAATCCTTCAATTGCATCTTTAACTCTTGCAATTCAAGTGTCTACATCCGGTATGGTGTTATTGCAATTGGTTCTATTCCAAGTTTTAAATATATAGTAAATTTCAATTCTCTTTTTGGTGGTAAACCCTATAATTCCTCAGGAAAAACGTCATCAAACTCTGATACTACTGGAAAGTATTCCAATATTCCCACGTCACCCTTTTCCTTAAGATATAATATGGTATACAACTTACATCCCTTGCACATATTTTTCTATAATTGTAGGGAAGAAATAAATCTTAACAATACTCCTTGGTTTCTTCCTACAATTACTCTATTATGTCCCAAATCATCAATTAATATTAATATTTTTTTTCTTATAGTTAAGTATCGCGTCATGCTATTCTAACCAATCCATTCCAATCACAATATCATAGGATCCTAAGGTTGTGACATACAGGGTTACATTTGTGACAAAATCACCCAAATTAATGTTACAATCTTTAACCTTTCCTCCAACTTTTTGCTTGGAACTAGATGCCAATTATACATATCTAAACTCATCTTGTTCAAATTCCTTCACCTTAATTAATTTGAGTGCAAAACTAGATATAAAACTCTTAGTATCTCCTTGATATATTAAAATACTAAAATGTTGATCTGCTATCATACTTGAAGTCTCAAGCATTGTAGATAGATGCTTGGTCTGGTGGTTATTCATCGATGCATGAATCCTATGGGCCTTACCCAAATTTACCACTATCGTATGTCCTGCTGATCCTGCAAGAACTCTTTCATTCTCAATAGGATAATCTATCTGATAGCGGGGCTCTCCACAAGTCCAACATTTGTTCTTAGGGCGAGTGATCCTATTTCGAGAGGAAGAATCTACTAGTCTAGGGTTCCGAGGTCCCTGATATGTTTTGTGGAACAAATCTAAATTTTTTTTGTTGAGGTTGATGCGGCTGCTGCTTCAGTGTTTCTCTATATAGATTCCTCTTATTGGTATCCTGTTTGCGTGGTGTAAACAATACATTTCCTCTGGGTGTATCACAATTCCCAAAAGTCTATTTAACATGTGTCTCCTGCTGCATCACTCTAAGTTGTGTTTTTCCTGTCTTCCTAGAAGGAGTCCTACCCCGAACCCCATTGTTCAAATCTTCTTCAACAATAAAAGCCTTTTATACTGCATCTTGCAAAGTATGAGGCATCAAAATCCTTACCTTAGCACATATATTGTAGTTGAGACCAAACACAAACTTATTCACCTTTAAATTTTTAGTGTTAAGGTGCGGAGCATATCTGAGCAACTCCATAAATATAGCCTCATACTCAGGTACTGTATGACTAAATTTGCATAAAAAGTTGAATTCATTAAGATGGTGCTCAATGAACTCATCAGATAGGTACCTCTCTTGAAATCATTCCTTGAACAATTCCCATGACACATCTTCAACGACCATATTCAGTTGTGGTAAGAGTGTCTTCCACCAAAGAAGCACACTCCCTTTCATCTAGAAAGCCACCATGCAAACCTTCATGTTGGAGTTATAATCACACAATGCAAAACACATTGCCATATTCTCTAACCAAGCTTCGATGACTAAACTGTTCGTAGTACCCTAGACTCAGGAAATTTTACCTTCTCGAGTTCTTTATGAAAACTACCACTAACTAAAGGAGGGAATTGCGAACCTTCATTGGGTACAGACTCCCTTCCCTCATCACGGTCAAGACAATTTATCAGTTCGTCTGACATCCTTTGAAATTACGTCATCATACCCATGACATCGCCCACTGCAACTTGCTCCTGCTCAGTGGTTTTCTCTTCTCCCTTTGGAACATACCCCTTGGATGTAGATGTGTTTGGAAGAAGCATACCCCTTCATCCCGCATACTGACATCTACCCGTCCTCCTTCCTTTGACCATGATACCTATGATAAAAAAAAATCAATTTATATTAGTGATACATTTTTAATTAAATATAAAGCATTGGAAGTCGTAAGGAGTTTGGTTTCATAGAGTGGAAACCTCTTTGATACCATATGTAACAACCCTCCAGTTTACTGAACATTATTGAGTAAGAGATTAGAACAAAAGTAGAATATATTTTATTTTATTATTATTTTATTTTTTAAAACAATAAGAGTAACTTAACATAACGCAACTAAATTGCACATTTAAAACATGTAAATGAAGTGACATATATTAGCTACGTACAAATAAAATTCTATACATAAAAATTTCTCCCTTTTTACCTCTCTTAAGGTTGCACAACTTGCGCATTAATGGATTTATATCAAGGGGCAAATCTTAAATTATTTCTAATAATTATCATTACTATGATTATTGATTATAAAATCTTAATTAAAACTTCACTACAATTCATTACAACACCATTAACATCAAGACATTAATGTAACAATTGTTAATATAAATATTTATATTAACAATTAGTAATATCATTATATTAATCCTTAATACAATGTCATTAATATTTAAAAATCATTAATACAATAATTAAATCAATATTTACATAAGGATCATTGATATCATTCATTACTCCTTTGCCCCTTTTTAATTCATTAATATAATAAATCATATGTTGTGATTTATTATAGATATACATATATGTGTATCTATAGAAAAATGTATTTAGGTATATATGAGGTAAGATAGCCAACTCAAATTTAGGGTAAGGGAAAATATTGAGGGAAATATATTCCTCAGTTTACATGTATTTTATAAGGGATTAAACATAAATAATTAATGAAACGATAATGAAATTATTAACAATACCCATACACGTAAAACCAACCCAACCAATGGAGCCCATGAAGAATGACCAACTCTGGACATTGGTAATTAAAACCCATTTGATATATAATAACAAGTGTCCAACTTAAAAATTGTAAGAAGTGCCACATAAGGAAATATGTTCACTCCCACGGGTTAATCTCAAATGTTGTACCCTACTGATAGCACGTAGGGATTGACCAACTCCTAGAGGATGTAGTCTAGATCGATTTAATTCAATATTTTAAATAATGGTTTCACAAGTTTCAATTGTGCTAAACTACCGCAAACTCCAGTATAACTCAAGTAATGTAACAAAGAGTGACTGGACTGATATATTGCTATCCTTGAATGCATCCTTGGTCATTAAAAAATCCATCACTTGGCATGAATTGACATACACGTCCACGAGATTACTTCAATAGTCATTTCCATTTTCGATAGATCATATCGCCTTAAAGGTTATCATAACATACAGGAGCAAAGCTGCCCTATGTCATAACTAGAGGCATAAAATCTTGGGGTAGTTTCATTAGCCATAAGTTCTATACTTGGTTATTTGCACTATGACACTTGTAAATGCTTGCATTTTCCCATTAACTGATAACAACTAGAAGGTGATTGAGATATGAAGTGGATCTGACAGTATGTGATTGAGATCTTAATGTGATCTGCGGGTACTCTTCGAGTTTGAGATCTAATTGAGAATTGTAAGAGAATCACTTGGATACAAAATATAGAAAGATAATCGCTCTCACGAAGACACAATTTGAAGGCCATCAAGAGATAAAACCTGAAGGTGAACATAAAAATAATTACCTGATAATTTCATAGATTATATTAAGATTCCAATACATAATAAGTGGGCATTGATCGATTTAATACTACCCACATGACAACTGAAAATGAACGATTCACCATTGCATCCAAAACACCGAGTACAAAAATTCAACAGCTAGATTGAAAAACTTAAAAACGGGGAAATAAATTAAGCAAAACCTCAATTATGAGTTGAATAGAGAGGGAAATATTCCAAATCAGAATCGCTACATGAAACTAAATACAATGTATGTGCATAGGCGTAATTTATTCATAGTATGTAATGCCAGTTCTCAATTGTAAACCTTTGTAAAATCAAAATCTAAAGTTGAATTTGAATGAATGGCTTACCTAATATCTCTATTTTCTTGTTGTTATCGAACATTACAGTCTGCAATTTACAAGGAAAAATAGAAAACTATAACAACGTAATTTCTTCCATATATATTCAGTACACAATTTAATATTCCATTTCACAATAAATAACTAGAACATATAAGGGTACCGTAATCGGAAGATAATAAATATATGAGGATGTTCTGTCACCATGCAACCTTGAGAGGTTTCTCTTGGTAAAATTTCAAAACTAGACAAAGAACATAATTATTCAACCGGGCACAAAAAAGATAATTTAATATCTTGGTGTAGGAAAACTAAATCGGCGACACATACAAAAAACGACATCCAAAGTGAGGAAAGATTAACCAGGTGAGGGGAAGTTAAAACCCCAAGAAACTTATGGCAAGAACAACGCAGAGATAAACCTTTCAAAATAAAATACTTCTTATAGGTACACCAAGTCATTTCAATAAAATCAACAATACAAGTTGAAACACTGATCAATCAAATCAGTCAGTAAATTTTTATAATATAAGTTGATTCTTCTAATACCAAACATTATCGTTACTTGGGAGATAATAATGTTGTACAATTTAGTTTCATATATACACTGATTTATTGCTTGTGACATGCTAGTTATACAATTCTCTCCATCAACAAATAACACACACACACACACACACACACATATTAAATGACATATTATATCAATCATCAAGATGTATTCCATAGACTTTAGCATAAAAGTTTATCATTTTAATACTCAATAAAATACAACATACAAATAACGTGACTAGTTGTTGATGAAATGGATGATGATCCTCAACTTGGAAACTTGCACAACATCCCTTGTCCTTTCTTTATTTCTAAATAGGGTGTCTTCACCAATACCTCCCAGTCAACTCTAGGGGTACTCTTCTTCTCGCTTACCCCCCCGAGCCACAAAGGGGTCACACACAAAATTTCATAAATTGTAGCTTAAGCTTTCCCTCGCAATGAAAGGTTTCCACCTCTTGCACAATCTTGTATCCCAACTCACACAAGAAAACTAGTCACATGAAAATTTGCCAACATTTTAGTCACCCAACAATAGGGTCCCTTCCTCCTTCCTCTTCCTTCTTTTTATACTAAAATTTTTCTTGACACTTGTCAATTCATGCATAATTAAATAATTTTTAATAATTAAATTAGATATTATTCAGCCTCAACACATGTCACACTTCCCCCAAGTTACACATGTTTATTTTTTTTAATAAAATTAATTATGCATTTTCCCCCACATCCACAATAAGCTCCTAGATTTTCTCCTAGTAGTCCCTTAGTTCCCCAATTTCTCCTTTATTTTGTCTCCTAACTAATTTACAGTTGGATTTTAATGAGGACTGCTCTCTTAGTTATGATATAGAGTCTAGTTTGACTTAGGATTGTAAATCTATGTTGACAACCCATTCTCTCATGATAAGATTTTTTTTTAATTAAAAATTTCCTTTTATTTATTTCATGCACAAATTGTGCACATGTCATAAAATTTCATTATCCCTAAAATGGTTTTATTTAATTTAAATTTTTCCCTATTCCCCTTTAATATAAATTCATTTAGACATAACCATTTTAGACTTTGATTTTATTATGTTTCCAATTTATAACTTGATATAATTTATTTTTCTCTTCTAAAAAATTCTAAGTATTCATTTTATTTTCTAAGGTCTTCTAGATATTTTATTCTCTTATTAATTTATTCATGTGATGTTCCCTTCAATACGCACCTACGTGCTCCAAGGGTGCCACTCTCCATTTGAATTAGTTTGGAAGTTTTTTTACGCTTGGGTTCAATACTCCACTTGTTGAACTTGTGCGAGACTAAGGGATTATTGAGGAATATAGAATACACCTTATTGCGCTCCCCTAAAAATTCCTTGTGAGTGACTGTCTCATCCTTCCCTCATGGAATCATGAACCTATTGAGAACAAGGTAGTTGTTAACCTTCAGTTCATGCCACAATAAGAGTGATAGTAGGATGTGACAGGGACACTGCCACACATCTCCCCCATCTATATGATATTTGTGTGTGAACCATTTAATCCATATGTGAGTCGGATTAGAAAGTGTCTCCATGCTTGCATCCACTGACAAGGATAATATTAATAAATCTTATACATGAACTCCATAACTGAAATCATCATAATACATCTGTAATAAAAACAAGTAATCATAATCAAAGTCAATAGTCCACTTCCTGACTCAATCCGGAGTCCAAGGAACTCTATCGATGCCATAAACATCCTCGTCATGTCACTCTTTTTGCACACTCAGGAAAGCTCATCATAATACCTTTCAATTTTATACACCAATATTAATTAACATATCAAAATTTCAATACTCAATGATGGCATCATTTTTAACTCACAAACCAAAACAACTAATCATAAAGTATCATGTTTTAACCGGATCACTTTCTTGCAAGTGTCCTCAAAGGATAAATCAGTGGTATGAAATGTGATCAGTGGAACTGGATGTTACACCTTTCATTTATTCATCTTGCAAAAGTCATAATGGATTCCGAGCTCAATTTATCTTACCAAAAATAAAGAATGTCTTTTGAAGGGAGACTCAAAAACCTTGTAGAGATAAATCTTTGTTGGCACATTTTATCTTTTATTTTCTTTAAATGATTTGATGTATATTTTTATAACTATATATAATGCTTGTACATTTGAATATATAAAATTTCTTGGAATATCTTGCTGGGTTTGCTTGTTATCATTCACCATTTACATTCATTGAAAAACCATAGAAATAATCTTCCAACATTTAGCCAAAGAGGAGTACCACCTCTATATAAACGTAGGGGAATTCATATCCTCATGATGTTGTTATTTGGGTATTGACTAATATAAACATAAAAAATACTCACCACCATTATCTGATCACAAGCACTTGATGGGTTGACCACATTTCTTTTTAGCAAAGGATCTAAACTCGAACTTTTCAAAGACATGTTTCTTGTTTTTGAGAAAACAGACCCATGTGAAATGAGATAAATCATCATTGAAAGTTAAAATATACCTTGCACTTTCCATTGAAGGTATATTGATGCAACAAACATCACAATGAACCAACTCCAGTAGGTTCGGTGCTCACCACACTTTTCCAGATTCGAAAGGTCCCTGATGATGTTTTCCAAGCACACAACCTTTATAGGCTCCTTCATGGGGAAACACTTTAGGTAAGCCAACAACCATGTTCTGATTTTCCATCAGTTGTAGACTTAAAAAATTTAGGTGTCAGAGTCGCTCATGCGAAATTTGATTTCTCTCATCAGTGTGAGCAACAGGAGCAGTCGATTCAGTGTTGGGTCCAGTTGTGTCACAAAATTTATATAAAATATTCGTCAGGTTGAGGATCCCGCCAAAAACAATCAAATTTCCTTTCTTCAAATCAAGAACATAGAAATTATTTGGCCAAAATTCCAAAATCTTATCTATCTGTGTTAACTGAGCAATAGAAAATATATTGGAAATGAGTTTTGGCACATGAAAGACGTTGAAAAGTTTCCCATGTCAATAGGTAAAATCAAATTGACCAACAACATCCAAATAAAACTCATCAACAACATACATCTGCCTCTCCTTAGCTTCATCCAACCAATGAATAAGGAGGCATCCTTATCAATGTGATGAAAGCACCCATAGTCAACTACCCATTCATTCTATGGAGAATGAGACAACAAGGCTTGAGAATTTTTTGAATTGGAAGGTGAAATTATCAACGGGTCATTGCTCAGAGGACATGTTTCCTTCCAGGCGTTTAAACTTATCTTCTAAATTTCCTCTCTTCTTATGAATTTTTTTTTCCACATGTCTAGTCATTACACAATACTAACATGTTTTATTCTTCCGACTATCCTGAGGTGCATTTGTCTGTCCCTTAGGTTTCTAGTTGCAATATGCAGGTTTCATTGTAGAGGCATCAAACAATACTCTATCCCTAGGATCCATCTTGTTCTTTCCCTTGAGCAAGTGCACTTGATGTTTACCACCAAGCTTTTCTTATTCAAGCAATCTGTGTCTATTAGTAATCAAAAGACTACAAAAAACTTCAAAGGTGTAATCCTTACCATCTTTCTGGCATGCTTTCTAGTTTGTGTGGAAAGTTGACAAAAACATGTTGAATGGTGTTCTCTAATTCATCAAGACCAACTTGATGATTTTTCCATCCTTATTTCAATATTACTTGCCAAATTCACCCAATTTCAACTGGATTTCTTTGACACGTGCCAGATAGTTCTCTATTCTGTCAAAAGAATGAGGATAGAGAGAGATAAACTCTTCATCCAACTGCATGACATGGCTCTCGTCAACTCGGTTGAACAAATATTTCAACTTCCTCTAGACTTGATGAGGGTAGTCGATTCCACTAAGTTGAAATTGAATCTCCCATGAGACATAGGTCATGACGACCGTCATAGCCTCATCCTTCTTTCCATCAACAATGAAATTCTCCCAATCATCTGTTGGATCTGGAACAACAATCTTCGTACACTGCCACAATACTTTAGTATTTAGTAGGTTTTCCATGTCTGGTGCTTATACTACATAATTTGATTTGTTTAGAACAACAAGATCAATCTTCACAACCATCTTCAATATGTAGACATAAATATTTGTTTCAAAGGGTTCCAATTAGAAAACCATTGGCCCAAAGTCAATAACAAAACCGATCTGACTTAGTAAGGTTTGTCAATAACAAGAGAGGTTTCAAACCATTGGATTGGATACCATGTTGGGAAAGGGGTGGAACCTGTAACAACACATATAGACAATCCCGTAGATAATTGAAGAGGGATTAAAATATCGAAGACAAAGGTGCTGTCTAAAGACAACATTACAACACTTTAAAAAGTGCATTGTAATCAAAACATCACAATGCATGTTGGTGTTACAACAAAAAATTCCTCACCCTATGCAATCTTTCACAGAGGGCCTTATTCCATTTCCCTATGTAGACTTAACTTCCCTGTTGATAAAATCCAGAGACAAAAATACAAATTTTTCCACTTGTACGCATCTTGCACACTATACAACAAGCGTATACGCAGGTTGCTCCACTACAACTCACTTACATTGGGATTTGTGCCAGAAAATGAAAATTAAATATCCGGTTTCCATGTCACGACAGGAGATCTCTAATCCTTGTCCTTCCATATACTGGAAATGTTTTGACTCGGACCTTCAGTTGCATTTTTAAGGATATAAATGAGCCAATTCCGAGATATGGAAAAGGAGAAAGAATTCAACTTTGAGAGCAAGTTTACTCTAGAGAAATTATTTACTTCATATTGAGTCTGCATCCATTTGTCCTCTAAGTCTGAGCATAGTTTTCAGCCCCCAAGCTCTTCCCTTATTGATGGATAACCTCATTGTCTCCCTTCTATGAGCTTGCCTTTGGTGGAGGCCCAGCTGGAAGGAACTTAGTTTCTCGGTTCCGAACCGTGCTGACACATAAGTCTGTAATATTTTCACTTCTGTTGATCATTCATTAATAGAAATACTCTTTTCCCGTCCAATTAATATCTTGCAAATATATGAGTTATTATCCATGGGCATATTTGTTATGTATATTGATGGATTATGCTATCTAATGTGCTAACCTTTTACACTACCACCATATGCTTGTTTTTCTTGTTTGTTGAGAACTTGTTGCAGGTATATAGCTTTGGGTCAAAGTGCTCAACGGTGGACATCATCGAACATCTGGATGAGGTAGGATTATTTCTTATCTCACTTGCACATTGGTTTATATAGAATGTTTCTGGGATAGAGTTGATTTCCGCAGTCATTTCCATCTGTTGTGGTTTACCCTAGCCATAGAGAGATTTTCCTCGTAACAAAATTGACAACCCCACTAGGAAATGAATCTTCTTTCTTAGGGTTTGGAGTAATTTTCTCCTTAGATTTCTCTCGTTTGTATTGTGTTTCTTATCACATCATTGCTTGACAGTTTCTAGTAACTCTGGGTCTGAGTTCTCAACCTTCTCCCTTGCCAAGCCTTGTTTTGAAGCATATACGCGCTTTTCGCCTTGACAGTCGCGTACATACGTAGGCTTTCTCACTGCAAGATGTGTATATACACTCTATTTCCCTGAATAGTTGCGTACATCAGTTTTCCTTACCTGTTTGATGGGTCTGGTGATTGTTGAGTGGGATTTGATGTATGTTGAGTCTTCTTAGGTCTATGTAGTGTCTGTTGAGTGTTTGTGGGATGATAGGAAACCCTCTTTTGGTTGAATTTATGGGTGAAGTCTTTCTCATAATTTTTTCATTTTTATTTGTCCTTGTACATTGGGCTGGGTGTTTTCCTACTTGGTATCATGCTTGAGTTGTCTCTCTTTATACACAGTAGGGTTATATATCAAGTTACTTTTTAGTCCATGCATTTTCAGTTTTGTTATATTGAAAATACAAAAAAAATAGGCATTTTGCATTGCCTGGCATTTTTGTCTTTTGAGTTTTTATCATTAGCTTAGTCCATATAGGGAAATATTGCATTTTTACTTCTGAATTGTAGAGTTGAATTTGGAAATTACATTGCTTTTTAGAAGCATATCATTCATTGAAAGTTAAAGTTAGGACTTTGCATTATTTTCATATTTACTTTTCTTGAAGAGTCACAACACCATGAGTTTCAATACCATACCTTTTCGAGTAATCACATCCATTAAAATCAATGCTATAATTTAAAATTAACTAGTCACGATTTTATTTTCTTGGGTGCACAAATTTGCCTAGGATTTAGTGCCTTGGAATAGGATTTTGTGAGTAAACTTCTCCAAGGAAATTAAATCAACATATGTGTCTAAGTCAGGGAGTGGATAAATCCATTGTATAATTGGTAAGATTGGGAGGCTCCGCTCAAACCGAAGTTAATAACGAGGTCACACAAAGTTGGTTGAAGGGATATCCCCCCAATACCTTCCTAGCGTCAGAGATATTTCTGGGGATCTATTCATATCTGGGGATCTTGTTAGTGCCCTTACCTCCATGAGAGGTGGTGCTTTAAAGGTTTCGGGATTTGCTACCCTACCCATACGGTGGACCTGACTTACCACTGCTCGCCTGTGGATCGGTTATATAATGGTTTATTAGTTTCTTGACTTAGGTGTCTCATAGGTTACTTGCAGGGGTTATTATTTAGGTACCCTGGGTCAGATAAGGGTCGGAGAACAAACAACCTTTATGGAGGATTACCTCTCCAGGGGGATCTAACCGATTGGTTGTTAAGCCCATGAGGGATCTTATAACTGATTATGTTACCTCTGATCTTTAGCAGGGAGTCTCAAGCCCCTCTTGGGTGAGACATAACTTCTTTAGGGAGGGAGGCCACTCAACCACTTTACGCCGTTTGCATGCATATTGGCCATTTGAATTTTGGTGTGATCTTTGATTACTAGTTGGACTTAGGATATATTTTTATCTTTAGAGTCTTAAGTCATCGTGGAGTCGGACCAGCCTCCCCGTCGGTCCCGTCGCTTGTTACAGTTGCCACCATATTTCGAGTCTTTGCCTTCTAAAAGACGTATAGTTATTAGGAGTGGTACACACACATCCATTGTTCAGACTTGTGATTCTACAAGGATGAGTACTGAACCTAGTCTTCAGAACACTGGGATCCCTTCAACTCCCATACCTACTATAGTTAATGGAACCCCTTCGACTCCTGCAACCTCTATGGTTGTAGTGCCAGAGGTACCAATCTTTACTATGGCCTAGCCTATAGTAAATTCTCAAGCTACCACCTCGAACCCCTTTGGGTCTCTTGGACACTCACCAGGCTACAATGTTCAGTCAATCCCTATGGCTTCTAGTCCCTTTTCTTATGGTATGCCCAACTTCACTTCGCAGATTTCAAAATTCATCCCAGCTGCTGGCCCTAATGCTAGCATTGGGCTTGGGGGAAGTACACCTCCCTACACTCCCTTTTCATTTGGTGGATCTCAAATCCCTCAAATGACTCCTAATATGGGAAGCATTCTTACTTTTAACCCTAGGTCCAATCCTCCTACTTCTGGGTGGAATAATCAATCTGGCGGAAAAGCTTCGGCTCAAGTTCTGTCCTACAACCCTACCTCCTCGATGCAGATTTTGACCAATACATTTGGCATGACAAATCCACCTCTATCCTCCAGGTTCCCACCTAGAGGAGGTTAGTTTCATGCTTTGGGAAACCCCCAACCCGGATCTAATCCAGCTGGGGGAAATTTATATAACCCTCAACAGAACATTCCAGCTGGAATGATTCCCAACCAACATTTTATGAATCAGCCAGGAGGAGGGCTTTATAATGCCAGACAGGGCCATGGTGTTTACTAGAACCGTGGATGGCCTACAGTTATGCAAGCACAATCTTTCCTGGGAGCGTTGGGGCAGATGTCGCAACCCCATATCCCTTTTCTGGAGATGCTTAATCTACCAGACTTGTCTAAGTTAATGAATGACCATGTGAGTCATGATCCTACATGGCCCCCCATCCCCACCAAACTTCCTTCGGACATCCTGAAGTTTGAAGGTAGAATGGAGAGGATCCTGGTGATCACGTCACTACCTTTCACCTTTGGTGCTCATCAAATTCCCTTAATGACAAATCTATTCGATTAAGATTATTTCAATGCACCCTTATCGGAGTTGCCGCGAAATGGTATATTGAGCTACCTAGGTGGGAATATGGGACTTTTAGTCAATTGGTGATGGTCTTGCGTAACCACTTCTAGTTTCCCATTCATTATGATGTTGGCTTAGAATTGTTGTCAACTTTACACCAGGATACTGCCACTCATATCTCATACCATATCTAGGAGTGGCATAGATGGAAGAAGTTTATTAAGAGCCCTATACCCCTGGCCTATCTTTTATAATGGTTTCTTAAGTCTTTGCAAACTCCTATCTCGAAGGACGTTTCTACTTCCGGGGTTACCACTGAGGAAGAGGCAATCTTTAGAGCCCATTAGTTAGAATTGATATATGCTCAGTCTGGTATGTTATACAACCTTCTTCCTGACGCACCGTGGTAAACTTACGACCCTAGGAAAAATATTGGACCTCATGTTGATGGCATTGTAGGTGCCTCCAATGTAAAATCCGCAAACTCGGTGACAAACCATTTGAAAGAGTTGTATTTAAACCAATCTGTAGGAGGGACAGCTTTGTCTGTGTCTTCCAAACCCACTCAGTCGGCAGATGTACATTCTGTGCAATCGTCGGCCAACCCAAATGGTAACCAACAACCATGAGGGAATAATAAGAAAGGACGTAATAACCGTAAGGATGGGAAAAATGGTAATAAACCCAAGGAAAATAATAATAATGAGAATATGGGTAGTAATGTTGGAGAGGGAAAATGAGAAAGATGCAAGGTGAAGTTTCCCTGTAAGATTTGTATAGATGATCAACTTACCCTTTTATTCCCCAAAATTTCAGAAGATGTGAGGCTATTATCTCAATCGCCCACCATGCTGACGAATCCATTCCCACATAATCAACACCTAGCCTTGAGCTCCTCAAACCCCGGAAATGAGGCTGGTGGGAGTCAAAACCAGTAGTCGCAAGATGGCGACCATTTATGTATCAATATGGTTGATGTGAAAGTTAATATAGCCACTCAATCTCGAGACTTTATCTCTTCACAAGATATTCCTGGCCTAGAATCTCCCCCTCCTCCTCCAGAGAAAATTTTACAAATTGAGAAACCAAAGCCACCACCTCATATTCCTAAAGGATTACTCAAGTGCTCTACCCATAATCCAAATTCTAGAGCCACCCAAAACTACTCTATTGTTGACGACCTGGGTCAAACCCCTTGTGCGATGTCGTCATTGGAGGTACTCCAGATGTGTCCTTCACAAAGGAATGCCTTACTCTCTGCTTTAGGAGCTTTAGAACCTAGTGGCTCAAAATTTATCAAGTTTGATGTCACAGATGTTAAGCCTTTATTTTCTTACCATGTCGCTTTTCCAAATCCACGTGGAGTACTCAAAGTATACCATCAAACATGCAGTTTTCGATGAAGGCATTGCTACGTGTGTGATGTCCCTGGTCTGTTGGAAAGCTCTTGGGTCTCCGAATCTTTCCAAGTCATCGAACATGTTGACTACTTTTGATGGTCATTCCTTCCACCCTCATGGTATTCTCCCTTCCTTTCCGATCCAGTTAAGTGGGAAGATAGTAAAGGTGGAGGTAGAGGTAGTTGATGCACCCTTGATTATAACCTGTTACTAGGTCGCAATTGGACTTATGCTATGATCATCATTGTGTCATCCGTATTCCATACTCTTTGTTTTCCTCATGAAGGGAAGATCATGACGATCGATCAATTATCATTTGCGTGCTCTAGTCCTAATGCATCTCTTGGACCGTTGATCCCTGTGATCGACAATTCTTAGCTGACAACTAAGAATATTGATGTCGTGATGTATTCTTCCCTTATGGGTACTTTCGAATTCTCGACACCGAACCATCATGTTTATGCCATGTCCAGTAGGCCTGTCCCGACAGGGAGGTCCATTCCATTCTGCACTTCTTATTTTAGTGACCCGTGGACCCTATCTTCCCCAAATTCATCTTGTGAAGGTCAGTTGCATGCTGGAATGGCCATGCCACTATTGACAGTAGACATTGTGTATCAAGTTGTTCTTGACTCTTCCACCGATCCTGATCCTATTCCCTCATTGACGAACGAGGAGGATCCTATTCTTATACCCGTGTGGGCCACTTTGTTGTCTTGTTCATATGATTGCCTCAATGAGACTTTGCCTTCAAATGAAGCTATTATAGAATCCATGAATGGTTCCGACAAACCTTGGGATGATATGCATCATCTCTCTTATTTTCTCCCAGAGCTTGAAAGAATCGAACAAGATGATTTTCGATCTACTTTGAGTGAGATAGTAGGTCGCGTTATAGTTCCACTTGATACGCACGACTCTTATGCCAAAGGAAACATGGCAAGTATTTCTCCTACCATCACGATCGACATCTCTCATACCCCTGGAAAGGTTGAAAATGTAAATATCGGTGCGGATTGCTCGCTAGAAGAAATGTCGGTCTTCACCAAACTCTTCAAGGAATTATGAGACGTATTTGCTTGGTCATATGAAGAGATGCCAAGAATTGACCCTCGTATTGTCAAACATGAGATTAAAACTTATCCAGATGCTAAACTTGTTCGACAACGTCTTAGATATTTCAACCCTCGAAAGGAACCTGCCATTAAGGTAGAAGTGGAGAAGCTACTTAATGTTGGCTTCATCTACCTGATTCCCTTAACTGAATGGGTATCCAATCCCGTTCCTGTAGATAAAAATAAAGGAACCATCCGTGTATGTATGGATTTTCGTGACCTGAACAAGGCCTGTCCTAAAGACAACTTCTTGACCCATTTCATCGACCAGATTCTTGACGAGTGTGTTAGAAGCGAAGTATTTTATTTTATGGATAGATTTTCAGGATATAACCAAATTCAAATCAAACCCGAGGATCAACACAAGACGACATTTATTTGTCCTTGGGGTACTTTCGCTTACCAGAAAATGCCTTTCGGCCTTAAAAACGTCAGAGAAACCTTTCAACATGCCATGAATTTCGCTTTTCATGATCTTAAGCACATAGTCAAAGCTTACCTTCATGATATTGCTACTAAATATCGTAAGAGAGCGGATCACGCTACTCACCTTCAATTTTTTTTTGAAATATGTCGTTACTATAGAATCCGATTGAACCCTCACAAGTGCATATTTTGCATTAAGTTTAATCGTCTTTTGGGTTTTTTAGTTTATGAGATTGGGATCATGGTAGATCCACTAAAGGTTGAGGAAATACCTCGGTTTCCTCCCCCGCCCATGATTATACATCTTCGGGGTTTACAGGGGAAAGATAACTTTCTTCGTCGATTTATAGTGAATTATGCCAATATCAATAAGGGTTTCATGTGTCTCTTGAAAAAGGACACCCCTTTTATCTGGGATGAGCGAGCCCAGGAGTCCTTCGATGCTTTGAAGAAATATTTGGTGTTGATGACTCTCCTGAAGCCCCTTGACTACAATAGATATTACTTGATTTATATCGTTGCGTCCGAGGATACGATTGGTATGGTTATAGTTGAGGAGGATGATGAGCTCCACGAGCACATGGTCTACTATCTTAGTCAAACGTTAGTTGGTCCTGAACTTAATTATACTCACATTGAAAAGCTAGCTTTGACTGTCGTTCACGCAGCCCATTGTTTGTGTCATTATATATTACTCTGAAAAAATACCGTGGTTTCGGATGTCAATTCATTTCAATACATCCTTACCCAACATATCATAGGGGGGAAATATAATAAATGGATTGTCATTTTACAAGAGTTTGATCTCGATTTCTCTTTTGCAAAATCTAAGAAATCCCTAGTCTTCACATAATTAATATCCAATTTCCCACGATTATATGAGGATGGTATACATGTTGATTCGTTTGTGGATGAACATATTTTATTGTCTCGTCGTCTGACCCTTGGTATGGAGACATTGTTCTCTATCTTCAAACCTTGAATTTCCCTCAGCATCTCTCACGATATGACCGATGACGTATAAGATACCAAGCTAATAAATATACTATCGTCGGTGATACTTTGTATCACTGAGGAATAGACAATATCTTACGTCGTTTTTTAACTCACAGAGAGGCCGAGTCTGTTCTAAACGGTTACCACAGTGGGGGTTGTGGTGGTAATCTATCCGGGCTTGAGACAACCCAAAATATTTTGTGACAACCCAAAATATTTTGTGAGTCGGTTATTTCTAGCCTACTATATTTAAAGATTGTATTGAAGCTGTTACGAAGTGTCACCCTTGCCAGGTTTTCACTCAAAAAATGTGCTCGCATCTAGCCCCTCTTCACCCAATGATTACCATCGGTCCCTTCACTAAGTGGGGGGTGGACTTCATTGATTGCCACCCAACTTTGGCTGGGGGGCATCAACACATTATCGTGGTCGTCGACTACTTAACTAAGTGGGCTGAGGCCATGCCTACAGTTAAATGTGATGGGAAGACTGCAACCTTCTTCATATTTAATCAAATTATCGCACGGTTCGGTATCCCGAGTGAGATTGTAACTGATCATGGCAGTCACTTTCAGAACGAAATGTTGGAAGAACTAAAATCTAAGTTGGGGTTTAGACATGGTCATTCTTCTCCTTATTACTCCCAGGAAAATGGACAAGTAGAGGCCATCAACAAGTCTCTCAATACCATTTTTCAAAAAACTTTCAGTCAGAGTAAGTATGACTGACACATCATGCTATATCCTGCACTTTGGCATACCGAACCTCGGTCAAGACTGCCACCGGATTTTCCCCTTTCTGGTTATGAAACAGTGTGGAGTCGATATTACCTATTGAATGCGAAATCCCTTCTCTTAAGTTGGTAGTTGTGCTCCTACTCGAAACTTACGATCTCGAGTGACGCTTTGTACACCTAGAGAGTCTC
Organism: Picea sitchensis; assembly: GCA_010110895.2. Taxonomy (NCBI): domain Eukaryota; kingdom Viridiplantae; phylum Streptophyta; class Pinopsida; order Pinales; family Pinaceae; genus Picea; species Picea sitchensis. The sequence continues at coordinate 188,872 of SNQJ01S0008748.1, forward strand.
AATGAGCAACATCGAGATGCCTCTACAACTATTGAGGCAAACAAAATACATGTCAAGGTCTAGTACAATAAGTCTGTTTGTCCTTGGTTGTACGCTGATGGTGACTTGGTCCTCTTGTATGATCAAGCCAAAGAACCACTAGGGGAAAGAAAGTTTAAACCCATGTGGGACGATCCTTATATTGTGCGATGTGTGTTAGAAAAAGGAGCCTATGAGTTAGAATATTATGATGAGAATAGGTTGGTTGAGCCCAGAAATGGGATCTACTTAAAAATATATTACGCTTGAGCCCCAGGCTTGGGTGAAACTCTCTGTATACTAATATAATTTAGTGTATATATAGTTTTATTTTCTTCTTCAGGTTGCTTATCGAGTTTTCACTTGGTTGACAGATGTCAACAGAGTCTTCGGTCTACATAGGATACGCAGATGGAGCCAATCGTCATACACGGAACTTGGCTTACGCCGCTTGCGTGGTTTATTCACCTGAGGGTCTACTGGTGTCTTTAGGTGGCATATGCCTGGGGCCATCCACGAACAATGTGTCAGAATATAACATTGTTATATAAGTTTTGTGCGATGCTATCTAACATGACATTCCTTCATTAGAAGTTCGCCTGTATTCCCAGTTAGTAGTACATCAATTGAATGACAGTTACCAGATGCGTGATCCTACTTTACTCCAACGATTCCTATGGGTATGTATTTTAGAATGACAATTTGATTTTATTACATATTATCATATTCCTGGGAGTTCTAATCATGTATTCGATGCTTATGTTAATTTCGTTTTAGATTGGCATTTGTCACATAATTAAAATCAAAGAAAACCAAAACATCAATGTACACATTGTAAAATATAAATAAAGTTGAAGATCATTTTTATATATTTAAAAAATTATGGTGTTTATAGTACAAAATTGGGGCTAATACCCTCAATACACATATATAGGAAGTATTACAATATCCCACGAGATCTACGCCCATGGCGTCGGATGTGTGTCATTGTAGAAAACCACGGCGTTTGCGAGACACTGAAAGAATCATACCCATGCCCTAGGTACACCAACCACCTGTCTCTGCATGGATTCAGGCAGATCCTCTACCTGAACCATGGGAATCCTGTTAGTCAAATGCGACAGGTTTCCATGCACGTTTTGTAGGACCCTCTCAGATTCTCCTCATGCCTTCTCATCTCCTCGGTTCCTCCATCGATGTCGAGGGAAGCCTTCTGGTCATCGTGGACCCACATCTGCATTGCACAAATGTCTAGTCAATACTTAAGAACCATCCAAAAATATTTTTTTCTACTACACAAAAATACAAAAAAAAAATGAAATATGTAAAAATATTTAATGTACCTATGTCACTGTAGGCGGTCCCTGGTGGGAGTGGCATGTTCGTATTTCCTCGAAAGTCTATCCCTGGATAGAGATAGTCATCTAGGGCAATGAACTATCACTGCCACCAGTAGAAGAAATCCTCATTGTAGGGTGTCGACACCCTACCTCCCCCCTACCGCCTCATTACCTCGGTACATTGTTCCATGGATGGATCGTGAGGTCCACTGGGAAGAATCTTGACTCTATGTCCCAGACCTGGAACCCGCTCAAAAAAGAAACTGCATAGGATAGAGGCAAACCCAAAATTTCTCTTATCCCCCTGTTTGCATTGTGTCAACTGGCTCTTCATACTTTCCAGTAGTGAGGTACACCAGTCATATACTATGGGTCTCATACACTGCACTGCATAGAACATGAGTGGCCTCAATGCCTGGTGAAACGAGGCCGAACCTGTGATCCTGGTCAATACAAGGACAATAATATTCAGACTAAGATTTTTTATTGCTCGGATAGGGAGTTGACTCCCTGACTTAGGAGTCCCTAATACACAGTGGGCATCGATATAATATTTTATTTTCATCCCACTCCCTTCTCCCCTTGATTTGAGGTTTACAACTTCTCCCTAACATGATAGACGAGTCAAAAAGTAAATGTCCTCTACTTCAATTCTCAATGGTTTCCCATCGAGATTGAATCTTTCACTCTCAGGGTCCCAGTAACCCACAAGCATCTCGAACAACCTCACCTCGACTCTCATTCCTTTGAGTGCCCAAAATTTATACAAGCCACATCTCTTTAAGGCCATTTGGGGCCTCAAATCTCACTCTACAACAACATCGACCTCCTCATGGTCTCTCTCTCTCCATTCAAGAACCATCCTACAAAGGACAAATCAAAATTCAAGTTAGAACCCTTAAAAATGATTGTTTGCATTCTTCTACACGGTTTACTTTAATTACAGTCATGTTTAGGGCTTGATATAGGCTCCTTGTAGTTTACAAAGGTGTGTATACCTCGTCGTATACTCGACTTGATTGAAGACAACCCACATACACCAAAATTTACATTTTGCACCCTCAACAACTAAAAATTTGGGAACTAATTCAAAAATTTAATCCACTGAAATTGAAGAGGAAGGGAAGTAGATTTACCTGATCCAGATGGTTGTTGATTTTGTTTCTTGATGCTCCCGCAATTGTCATTTGAATCTTGGAGGTATTTTGGTCCAATTTGCACTAGTTGGGTAAAAAATCAAAATGGTATAATAATTTTTTATTTTGTTACTATTTATAAACTATTTTTACCCACTTTGTACAGTTTTAAGACATTTTTTCACCTAATGGACTAATATAAAGATAGATTGAGTTAGTTTTTTCAATTTTTAACCCAGGTTTCTTGCGTATTTCAATGTTATGTCAGTCATTCGTCACCACATGAAGGTATTTTCATTACCTAGCATATAGGATAGGTATCCACTCCGTTGCAACACAGAACCCTCCATCTTCTCTAAGTCGTGTCGTTATCAAGTGGTAGAAACTTACTTAACATGGGTGCCCTAGTTAGATTCCCTACTGGATTTGGTGCCCATGCTGAGATTTTTTCCATAGAACCAGGAGTCCCTAATAGCTAATACATGAATTGATGTTGAGCCTCACTTCTCACTCATAAACATGCGACCTTATACCCCAAGGAATCCCAAACGAATTTAATTTAAGCTCTTTTCCAACTTGTCTATAAAAAGTGAAAATATTGTTGAGTGATTTGTCCCTTTCACACTTGTTAAAATTGGACTTGAAAGGTCGTGAATCTTAGTTAAGCTCTTTTCCAACTCGTTATCAAAAAGTGAAAATATCGTCGAGTGAACAATGTGGCCGAATATAGCACCATTATAGAACTTTTGCGCGATGCTATCTCACATGGCATTCGTTCATTAGAAGTTCACCTGGATTTCCAGTTAGTAGTACATCAGTTGAATGACAGTTACCGCATGTGTGATCCTACTTTACTCCGACGATTCCTATGGGTACTTCTTTTAGAACGACAATTTGATTTTATTACATATTATCATATTCCTAGGAGTTCTAATCATGTATCCGATGCTTATGCTAATTTCGTTTTAGATTGGAATTTGTCACATAATTAAAATCAAACAAAACCATCTCATCAATGTACACATTGTAAAATATAAGTAAAGTCGAAGATCATTTTTATATATTTCAAAAAATATGGTGTTTAGAGTACAAAATTGGGGCTAATACCCTCAATACACATATACAACCAGTATTACAATATCCCACGACATCTACGCCTGTGGCGCCGGATGTGTGTCATGGTAGAAAATCACGACATTTGCGAGATGCTGAAAGAGTCGTACCCATGCCCTAGGTACACCAACCACCTGTCTTTGCATGGATTCAAGCAGATCCTCTACATGAACCATGGGAATCCTGTGAGTCAAATGTGATAGGTTGCCCTGCACGTTTTGTAGGACCCTCTCAGCTTCTTCTCCCGCCGCCTCGTCTCCCTGGTTCCTCCATCGATGTTCAGGGAAGCCTTCTGGCCGTCACGGACCCATGTTTGCATTGCACAAATGTCTAGTCAATACTTAAGCACCATTCAAAAATATTTTTGTTCTACTATACAAAAATACAAAAAAAAAATGAAATATGTAAAAACTTTTAACATACCTATGTCATCGTAGGTGGTCCGTGGTGGGAGTGGCATGTCCAGATCTCCTCAGAAGTCTATCTTTGGATATGGATATTCATCTAGGGAAATGACTTGTCACTGCCACCAATAGAAGAAATCCTCGTTGTAGGGTGTCGACACCCTACCTCCCCCCTTCTGCCTCATTACCTTGGTACATCGTGCCATGGCTAGATCGCAAGGTCCTCTGGGAAGAATATCGTCTCTATGTCCCAGACCTGTAACTTGCTCGAAAAAGAAACTGCATAGGATAGAGGAAAACCCAAAATTTCTCTTATCCCTCTATTTGCACTGTGTCAACTGGCTCTTCATATTTTCTAGTAGTGAGGTACACCAATCATATACTATGGGTCTCATACACTACACTGTATAGAACATGAGTGGCCTCAATGCCTGGTGCAATGAGGCTGAACCTGTGATCCTGGTCAATACAATGACAATAATCTTCAGGCTGATATTGTTTATTGGTCAGATAGGGAGTTGACTCCCTACCTTAGGAGTCCCTGCTACACATTGTGCATCGATATAATTTTCTATTTTCATCCCCCTCCCTGCTCCCTATGATTTGCGGTTTACAACCTCTCCCTGATGTGATAGACCAGTCAAAAAGTAAATGTACTCTACTTCAATTCTCAATGGTTACCCATTGAGATTGAAGCTTTCACTCTCAAGGTCCCAGTAACCCACAAGCATCTTAAGCAACTTCACCTGGGCTCTCATTCCTTTGAGTGCCCAAAATTTATACAAGCCACATGTATTTAAGGCCATTTGGGCCCCTGGGTCTCGATCTACAACAACATCGACCTCCTCGTGCTCTCTCTCTCTCCATTCAAGAACCATCCTGCAAAGGAAAAATCAAAACTTGAGTTAGAACCCTTGAAAATTATTGTTTGTATTCCTGTACGCAGTCTACTTTAATTATAGTCATGTGTAGAGCTTGATATATTCTCCATGTAGTTTACACAGGTGCGTATACCTCCTCTTGTATGTTACCTGATTGAAGACAACCCGCATACACCAAAATTTACATTTTGTGCCCTCAACAACTAAAAATTTGGGACCTAATTCAAAAATTTAATCCACTGAAATTGAAGAGGAAGGGAAGTAGATTTACTTGATCCAAACGGTTGTTGATTTTGTTTCCTGATGCTCCCGCAATTGCCTTTTGAATCTTGGAGGTATTTTGGTCCAATTTGCACTAGTTGGGTAAAAAATCAAAATGGTATAGTAATTTTTTATTTTGTTACTATTTATAAACTATTTTTACCCACTTTCTATAGTTTTAAGCCATTTTTTCACCTAATGGACTAATAATATGATAGATTGAGTTGGTTTTTGTAGTTTTAACCCGGGTTTCTTGCGGATTTCAACGTTATGTTGGTCGTTCGTCGCCACAGGTAGGTATTTTCATTACCTATCATATAGGATAGGTATCCAATCCGTTATGCATTTTCGCATTATCCTATAACCGCCACTTTTATACCTTAGGTACAAACCCATTTGTTGCAAAACAAAACCCTCCATCTGCTATAATTTGTGTCATTATCAAGTGGTAGAAACTTACTGAACATGGGTGCCCTAGTTAGATTCCCTACTTTATTTGGTGCCCATGCATAGGTTTTTTCCATAGGACTGAGAGTCCCTAATATCTAATACATGACTTGATGCTGAGCTTCATTTCTCACTCATAAAAATGTGACCTTATAACCTAAGGACTCCCAAATGAATTTAATTTAAGATCTTTTCCAACTCGTCTATAAAAAGTGAAAATATTGTCAAGTGATTTGTCCCTTTCACACTCGTTAAAATTGGACTTGAAAGGTCGTGAGTCTTAGTTAAGTTCTTTTCCGACTCCTTATAAAAAAGTGAAAATATCATCGAGTGAACTTGTCTTTTTCACACTCGTAAATTGGTTTTGAAAAGACATCTATTTGGCACAAGTTTATCACTTTTTCACACCCAGTAGACTAAAAGACATAAAAAAGGACATTTTTTGGCATTGAGTTGTGATTACATCTCATGCCCTTGCTTGTATTATTGAGCCTATAGATAGTTATCCTTTGCGTTATAAACTGTTTGCCTCAATAGTTTTGCATCCTCAACCAAGAATAACCTTGTTTATATCCTTCACAATTTGACACCCTATACCTAGGAGGGAACATTCCCCCGAGTTTCCATCTCTTGCACCCACTTCCCTACATTGAGGATAGGTATGTTCCACTGTTGGACCTAGTTTTTCTTACTTGTGACAATCGTTTCCTCTGTATTATAGCATTCATTTGTCTATCAAAAAAAAAAAAGACGGGCAGGAAGGGAGTATTATCTTGTATTGGCAGTAGTCATGTCGCCTTTGAATAGAGCATAAAGTTATTGAGTCCATTCATCATCATAATTTTGGGATTAGCATAGTTTTGGGATTAGCATTTCCTTAGGAAGATGAGCTTGTCACAGAGTCTTCTCTATAGACTGGTTACTCTTCCATTCCCTACAGAGAATTTCATTGATGCCTCCTGCATCTCATGGTTTTATCATCAGGTCTATGCTGCCAAAGTCCTCCATATGTCTCATGCTATTGTTCAAAGGAAGTCCATCAACCTGTGTCAGCCACTCCTCATAAATCTTGATTTTGCATGTGGGCCATGCCCTTAGTTTGTCTCAGAATCACATGATACTATAGTCCTATCATGCACCCTGGCCCTACTTTCATCATTGGTAGGTAACCTTGAACCCAACAGTTGACATTTCATCATTGGTCATTGACTGGGTGGTTTCCTTATGTTCGACAACAAGACATCTATTCACACATTGGGATTTGTGTAGTGTCTTGGATGCCATTATCCTTATTGGTGTTTTCCTCACCTTTGTCAGCAATTTTCCTCATTGGCTGTTATTCAGAGGGTCTTTTTCATGTACTTCTTGCACTTGGCACACACGAAAGACACACAGGTTTGTTGGCTCGTGAACATGTTCTTCGTCCAATTTCCACCAAATCATGAAGCTCCTGATTTGTACCTCATCCTGACTAATGAGATATGCCTTAATTCTATCCTTTCAGCGAGTCTCTTTCCATCGACTTCAACCCATTTATTTTGGAAACAGGACCTAGAGTCTTATGAGTACCTTGAGGCTTGCATTCATAAGTGGTAGGCTCTCCCACCATCGACAGTTGGGAATACATTAATGTCTCTTGATCGATGGATTCTTCAGGTGTTTGACACCAAATCATTTATTCATACTTGTAAGAATGTACTTGGTGCCTTGATACCTACTTTCATTATCGGTAGGTTGTCTCGCGTTTGTTAACGGTATACATCAATGACCGGTAATCAAACAATGTGTTCGACCTCAACTCCTTTATTCACATAATGTAGACTTGCACCCTTGACGGATTGTGTAGAAGACTTGAAGACATCACTATGTGGCTTCATCTTTCCCGAGCTGTTGCTTCCTTTTCATTAGAACAATACCTATATGACTTCAGTGATCATGGGAGATTAGATTGTACTCCATGGTATACAAATATCTTCAGATTGGTTTTGCGACTGGTTCTACTGGGCCTTGTTCATGACTATGAAAACTATTGACATGTAGCCTCATTTGTATTTGCCTATTCATGGCCACAAACACTTGTTTGGTATATTTTTCACATGGATTTGCAGTGTAATTTTATTGGCAGCCATGTATGCAAATTCAGTGCAAAATGTAATGAGAAACTAGTTCGTCCAGATGGTCCCCTACCACTCCACTTCTTGGTTGTTTATAATGTACTTTGGCCATCTCAGATACTCCTCTGACCTCACACATTAAAGGGCATCTGTTACAACAAGATTTTCCTCACCCTATGCAATCTTGCACAAAGGGCCTTATTCCATTTCCCTATGCATACTTAGCTTCCATGTTGATAAAATCCAGAGACAAAAATACATTTTTTTCCACTTGTACGCATATTGCACACTATACAACAAGCGTATATGCAGGCTACTTCACTATAGCCCGCATACATCAGGATTTATGCCAGAAAATGAAAATTAAATGTTGGGTTTCCATGTCATGATAGGAGATCTTTGATCCTTGTCCTTCCAGATATTGGAAATGTTCCGACTTGACCCTTCAGTTTCATTTTGAAGGCTATAAATGAGCCAATTTTGAGCTATGGAAAAGGAGAAAGAATTCAAATTTGAGAGAAAAGTTACTCTGGAGAAATTATTTACTTCATATTGAGTCTGCATCCCTTTGTCCTTTAAGTCTGAACACAGTGTTTTGCCCCCAATCTCTTCACTTATTGATGGAGAACCTCATTGTCTCCCTTCTATGAACTTGCCTTTGGTGGAGGATTCAAGTGGTGGAGGCCCAACTGGAAGGAACTTAGTTTCTCGATTCCGAACCGTGCCGACATGGAAGTCTGTAATATTTTCACTTATGCTGATCATTCATTAATAGAAATAATCTTTTCCCGTCCAATTAATATCTTGAAAATATATGAGTTATTATCCATGGGTATATTTGTTATGTATATTGATGGATTATGCTATCTAATGTGATAACCTTTTATACTACCACCATATGCTTGTTTTGCTTGTTTTTCGAGAACTTGTTGCAGGTATATAGCTTCGGGTCAAAGTGCTCAATGATGGACATCATCGAACATCTAGACGAGGTATGCTTCTTTCTTATCTCTCTTGCACATTGGTTTATATAGCATTGTTATGGGATAGAGTTGATTTCTGCAATCATTTGTGTTTGTTGTGGTTTACCCTAGCCATAGAGAGATTTTCATCATAACAATTGGATATTGATATCTCCATATCAACTCGATGACATGATGATAATGACCCAAGGGATCTACTATTTATAGCCTTGTTGATTCTCAGATTGGTCACAATCCCAACAACAATATCACAAGGATAAAATCCCCTTGCATTTTTATAAATGTGGTACTCCTTTGTTATAGTCTGAAATATATAACTAAATGTTCTTAAAAATAGTTGAATGCTAAATAGTAAACCCAAATATTTTTTGCTTGAAATAAAATACAAAATTTTATTCAATTATTAAAGAATATTCACATAAAAAAGTTACCGAGAGAAGGACTAGGAAATCTTTAAGACTGAAACAAATTTATGTACAAAATATTATACAGGAATAAAGATACCATAATATGAAAGAAAAAATCCTCACATCTATCACAACAAAATAAAATTTGATCACATTCATAAGAGGGAAAGATACAAGTCCACAATATAGAGAAATTTAAAAGAGTATTTCATTAAAAAAAAAAGAGAATATGATAAGTTCACTTCAAAAATATCATGCTCATAAACTCAGAATTTAGGAAATCATTAAAGTTACAACCCAAATTAATTCTCTTGGGAGTTCAAAAAATAATAGTTTGTTTTACAATAAAGTAAGGGATTGCTTGATTACTAAGAGGGAGGATGAATTAGTAATGAGCAATTTATACCACTTATTACTCCTTTTAACCACAATGTATATTCCTTTAACTTATTCAACAATGTTCACCAGTTCATTAATAATATGTTATTGCATCATATAACATTAACATCCATCAATGCATAATAAAAAATAATAGACACATCCACACAATGCACAATACACCAATATTTTACATGGAACACCAATGTGAGAGAAAACCACAAAATGATTTTCTTATATGTCTTTAAGAATTACATTCAAGGAAGCACCAACTTCCAATTCTCTGGTTCAAACCAGAAGGAGGTTCCAAGCCCCTGTGTTCTCCAACTCCAACCGGAAGGTGGCTAAAACCACCCAATTCTCTGACTCCAACCAGAAGGAGGATCTAACCCCTAATTCTCAGGCTCCAACCTGAAGGAAGCTCCAAATCCCTAGTTCTCCAGTTGCAACCAGAAGGTGGCTCCAACCACCTATCCTTGCCCTGTCCTACCGCCTTGAAATATAAGTTCGAAATGTAGACAACATGTCACTGTCATTGAATCAACCATTGTCATTGTCACTCTGTTACTTTCACTAAATCAACCACTGTCACTGTCACTTTGTCACTATCAACCTGTACCAATAACTTGTAACAACCTGTACCAAGCAACCTCTATCAACAACCTATAACCACCTACACCAAGAAACCTGTACCAATAACCTGTAACAACATGTACCAAGAAACTTGTACCAAAAACCTATAACAACACCTGTACCAACAATATGTGCCAATAATCTATCACAATAATCCCATCAACTAATCATGTACACCAACAACTAGCACAACTTGTACAATCACAAGTGCATCAAACATGCACATCATAACACCTCACAACCAACACCAATACCAATATATCTATGCCACCTCAACCATAAACCATGTGCCAATATGACTAGAAATATTTCCAAAAATATTACCAACAAGTGCCTCTAACAATGTACCAAGCATGTACAAATCATGTATCAATAATAAGTCAAACTATGCCACATCAAGATGTACCAACATCACCATACCATACACCTAATGTTTATTCCAAATCATCAAATAAGTTTCTCATCCATGAACTCAACATATACCTCAACCATATACATAAACATACATCAATACAACCAACAAGAGTCCCCTAACAATACATCACAAATCCATAAGCCAAATACCATAAATCCTTACATAAAACCATGTGCCAAACCTCACTTTTATGTAGCCTCAAGCATTTACCATGTCATGACCAAATGTAACCATCAAAACATGAATATAAAAATACATGTAACTATGTAACACACCTGGTGCATGTGATCACATACCTGCAAACCTTCGTTATCTTTAACAACAAGAGACTACCATTTTCATCAAACTTTACTTTAGTCTCACATGACTAAGTTTGGATTAGTCAACAACCCTAACTTTCAATACGAATAAATATATACCTGTAATGCATAAATGTATGAAAATTATACACAATATTGTCAGTGTATTCTCTGCAAATCCTCCAGGTTTCATTTCTTGGAAACTCCCAGAAAAGGAGTTATAGAAAAAATGGCAGACCTTGTTGAATACTGGCTTATTTTAGAGAGTGAAATTGTAGATCATGCCACGTGTGGCATATTTTTTGTATGGATATAAACATGGTAAAAAACATACTAAAGAATGTACTCGAACCAATGCATTTTTTCTCATTGAATTTGGATATGTTATGAAGAATTTATTATGTGTTTACCCGGAACACCTTTTTTAGACTAGTTTCAGGACTAGCCACAACCACATTGACTAGGAATCTTATTGAATACTTTCTAGAATAATTGACTTCTTTTTTACCTTCTAGGGGATTCTAGAATACTATTGGGGGGCCTCCAACTTCACAAGGCCATATCTCACTAACCATGAGGAACCACGTGGCGTTCCACATATAAACAAAAATAGCATGATGTTTAATATCCATATAGAATAGTATTACCTATATATTCACTGATCTTCATGCATTTAGTCCTCAAACAAACTCGTGTCCTTTAACCATACCTTTGTGCTACCAGAATTCAGTACTGGACTTCTCTAAGGGTTGACATCAATCTCTAAGTGTTGACATCAATCTGCAATATCACTCTCCAAGGGTTGACATCAATGACAACTGAAAATCCAAACCAACTTTCCATAAACCTAAGCCAATTGTCCAACAATCTCCCCTTTTGGCATTGACGACAACACCAACATTTATGGCAACACTTAGTCATGATAATTGTTCATGCTCATACTCTTCATCAATGTTTCTATCTCTCCCCCTTTGAAATCAATGGAAAAGTGTATCTCCCTTTACGGCTACTCCCACTATCTAAATGCCTTTTATCTTTCTATGTGTTTCTAAAACTCTAATTACTCTCTCTCCCTTCTTCTGAATAATATCTTCCCCTTTGAAAAAGGGTATCACTCTGATGCAACATTGAAGTCGTATCTCTAATTCTTCGCTTGTGATCATCGCTCCCCATGGAATCATGCCTTTGTGCTCTCTCTCTATTTGACAACTTCTATGAATGGTCTTTCTAGTTGTCTTCCTACTTATGTTTCTCTCCCTTGAGTACTTCTATGCAATATGTCATGTAGATGACATGTAGGGATTCTTATACCTGCTTCCTTTTGTATTTTTTGTCCATCAATGCTTCCTTGTGTAATCAACTAACATACATGAAAAGCATTCACGTATAATCATTCAAATATTACTATGTCATTATCATCCATGATAACGTTCCTTTATCTATGAACCACTCTCTGAACCAATCTATGGACCATTCTCTGAATACATGCTCTCATCCACTATCATATATCTGTCCAAACCTACTAGGTGTTCTTACAAATTCATCTATGTCCATGTGACCCATATTGTTCAACAATATCCTTATGATGATATTTCTTCTACTGATGGTTTCTCTTTCCCTGTTCTGTTGTGCCTTTCACTGCTTGTCTTTCTGTGATCAATCAATTTAAACTGATTCCAATTGTTAAGCCACTTCTAAGCATCTTATGAATCCATATTTCTCCATAATGTCCAAGACTTTGCTACTCAACTATACACAATGCTGACCCATATGTCTCTATACTATCATGAAGTCTTCACTACTGCAATTGATCATCAAACATCAAATCTATCCACTGGTATTCTCTATCTGTAATCCAAATTATTCATGTTTGGAACAACCTGTGTTGAATATATCTTTGTCTAAATACAATCATAGACTTCTTCCTGTGTAATTTTTTCAACTGACCAGTCTGTCATATTGTACTTCTGCTAACTGATTTCTCTGAGTATGTCTACTTGAACTATGTAAGATGATTGAAATATGAATCTCTGATCTGTAGATTTGTTATATAGACTCCCCCTGTTCAACATACATATTTTCTGGGAGTATCAAGTCAAATGGTTTAGAAAAGTGTTCGCTCAGATGCAAATTCATCATCATCTTCATTGGTATGCTAAATATCTTTCTGAACTTTGATTTCTTTCTTTCTATCTTTGGATTCATCTTGCAATACAATACCTGAAAGTACAATCTCTTGAACCTGTTCCTTATTTAGTTGTCCTTCTTTTCTTTCATTTATTTCCCAAACCTTTATGTATTTGAAATCTTCCTTTTTCTTTGTATATTTGTCTTCAACTTGTGTTATTGCCAATCTTGTGATCTCTGGGACCCGGTCTTTGTTCACCTTTTCTTCATGTTTTCTTATCCATACTTTCTTATATATGATATAAATTTTCTCTTTCATTGAAGTATTGATCATGATTCTATAATCACGAGCTATGTTTCCATCGTAATGAAATTTGTAACATTTAATGTTACGTGGGGCCACATAATCATTTCTTGATTGAACATTTATTTTATAATGCCTGCAATCTGCAACCTTATGTCCAAAGTTATTACAATAAAAACAATGACCATAAAAGAAATTTACATACCTGAGAATGAATGATCTTCTTTGTGGTGTAGTCCTTCTGAATTCCTGCCTTGACTGATCATGATCATGATTGAAGCTTCTTTATGGCTTGAACATGGATGGTATTCTTGAAGATCTATATTTATCAGTTTTCTTAGATTTTGTTTGACCATGATTCCTTCCTTTGAGTACTTCTTCATAACTCTTACTATTTTCTTCATTCTTGTTTTCTAACAACCTAGAGTGCTTCTCTTTATTCTCTACTATTGATGCAGATGCTTATGTCTCTTCAACATTCTTGTTGAGCTTGACGAATTTGACTCTTAGTGTGACAACGTATTCTTCAAGCTTCTCAACCTCTTCTTCTTTCTTCATTATCTGAGACTTCATGAATTATTCCATTCTCTTTGATTCTTCAAGTATCGCTCATCATCGTTCTTCTTAGTACCACTCTGCATTTTTTCTTTAAAGTCACTCAGCGTTATTCAAAAACATGTTTGACGATTTTGTTGGGACTTACACCATCATTTTTCATAGTATTACTATGCCTTTTTGCATGGGATTTGCCCAAACTTCTTCATGAAACTGACCTAAGAGTTTACCTTGACTTTACTCAGCACATTCCGCTAAAATTACACTGTTATTTTTGTTGGGAACCCACTCTGCTATTTTACATGGGATGTACTCAACATGAGCATAAATCTAACTTTGAGATTCTAATTTTGTCCAATAGGATGTTGACCCCTTTTTCAAATGGTTATGCAAGGAACAAGACTTGAGTTCTCTTTGTTTTAAAAAGGGTTGGATCATTCTTTTATTTTATTTTTTAATTGAAATTAAGATAGTAATAAATTATTATATCTATAGCCTTAATAGATTGTCCTTCTTAATTTGATTTAGGGTGTAGAATCCTTGTACCTCTCTAAGGTGATGACCTTCCTTAAATTCTCTTAGATTGATATGAACGCACCCTAAATCCTTCATTTTCTTATTACGAATGAACGTGTTACATTTTTAATATATATTCAAGTAGTATTGAACTCTCAAGCATCGCTTAAAGAAGATTTGACTTCCTTATGGTTTCTTAAGAGGATCATTGACTCATCCTTACGTATTTTAAAGTTTTGTTAGCATAAGCTTGTATGGAATAAGTTATAATATTGCCTTCCAAGGGAGACTACTTACACTCCTTTATTTATCTATTAAATATCGAGAAGAATCATTTTAAATAAGTAAATCCTTCATTAATATAATCATCAGATATAAATAATTATATGGATATATGCACAAATCTCTAGTTATGGCTCTTGCTACTTAGAATTTTAGGATTTGAGATTTCGTGGGTAAGTAAATTAATCTGATTATATTTTGTTGATATACTAGAATTGGTGATGCATCTTGCACCATGAATTAAATGTTGATGTATGATCGGTTATGAATTTGTTCACTCTTGCATTATGAAAATAAGTTGATGATTAATCTTGCGTCATGAAATAAATGTTGATGTGTGATTGGTTAGGAGTTGCTTACTCTTGCACCATGAAAGTGAAGTTGATGATAAACCATGCGTCATGAAATTAATTATGATGTATGATGAGTTATGTAATTAGCTTACTCTTGCGCCATGATCATAATGTCGAGGTATGATTGATTGAGTAATTAGAGTCCATTGCAACACTAAATAATGTTGATGTATGACTATTTTAGTAACTAGATTACTCTTGTGCCATTAATTTGTGTTGATGTATGATTGTTTTAGAAACTAGATTACTCTTGCGCCATTAATAATGTTGATGTATGCTTGTTTTACTAACTAGATTACTCATGCATCATTACTTTTTTTTTTTTATGTATGATTGTTTTAGAAACTAGATTACTCTTGCAGCATTAATTATGTTGATTTATGATTGTTTTAGAATTTAGTTACTCTTGCGCCATGTAATAATTTTGATGTATGACCGATAATATCGACTGGATTTATGATTTGTGATTGACTAAGGGATTTAGACACCTCCTTGTTCCTCAGAATAGTCGTCAGCCCTGAGACCTTAAGTGATCAAAATCAATGAGATGAATCTTGGGCTTGAGCATTGTTTATGTGTCTTGGATGTCCTAACCATGAAGGATAGGTTGGGAAGGTAGTTCTTTAAATGTTCAGTGACATGTTTGATCTATTATCTATATTTCGCTTCAGTTGATCGTGTTGCATTGAATATCGTCTCTATTGATTATGATAACACATTGATGATGCATCGTTATTTTTTATGATGGTGTATAGATTGAGCTGCTCTTTATTATGTTAACACATTGATTATGTGTTGTTATTAATTTTTATGTTGTGTTGCTATTAACTATGTTGATGCAGGATGGTGTCGTTATTAATTACGATGATGTTCACTTGCAATGCTATAATTTTTGTGTGAAAATTTTATTATCCTAATGCAAAAAAAAAATTACATCATTTTTTGTTTTCGTAACGGAGGGACATTACATATGATATTAGAGTGGGTTCAACCCCATGAATTGGGAACATTGCACTTTCCACTATATTAGACACTTAATTGATAACTTATCATTAATTAAAATTGAAATTTGTCCATGCAGGTAATCATGGTTAGAGGTCGCCGTGGAGGTAGACGACGTGGTGCTAGGGGCATAGGCACGAAGCCTCTAGTAGCATCCATGCCAGAGGGGTATAACTACCAAGGAGAAGAACATGTCATATGACAAGAGCAGATTGTTGGGGGGGATGTGGTTTGTTTGATGAGGTACTTTAAGAGGATGTTAGAGGCATTTATTAAACGACTAGATAGATATGAGGCTAGGGAACTTATACCCAATGAGGGTCCACAATGTGCTCCAGTTGGCAGTGGTAGCATTCATAGAGAAATCGAGAAGGTTAAGTTTCCTGAGTTCATGGGTGCCACAGATGGCTCAACCGCCCAGGCTTGGTTGGAGAACATGGCGATGTGCTTCACACTTTGTGAATATACCTCCAACATGAAGGTTTGCATGGAGATATTTCATCTAAAGGGGAGCACTCTTCTATGGTAGAAGACACTCCTACCTCAAATGAACATGGACATCAAAGATGTGTGATGGGAAATGTCCGAGAAGTGGTTCTAGGAGAGGTACTTATCAGAGGAATTCATCGAGCACCAGCTCAATGAGTTCAATGCCTTATGACAGGGTGGTCATACAGTGCTAGAGTATGAGGCCCGATTCATGGAGCTTCTTAGGTATTCTCCACACCTAAACACGAAGAAGCTAAAGGTCAACAATTTTATGTTCGGCCTTAACTTCAACATTCGTGCAAAGGTGAGGATCCTAATGCCACATAAGTTTCATGATGCAGTCCATAAGACCCTCATAGAAGAGGAAGAGTTGACCAGTGGGGGTCAGGGTAGGACTCCTGTAAGACCGACAGGATAGATGACGGGAGGTGCACAACAGCATAAGACACCAGCCAGACATACATTAGGGTATTGATATACATTGAGAGGACCCACATTCATGACACCATGACATTCGAATCCTCAGTAGAGGACCCCCTACAGAGGACCACCACATCAATAATAACATCTCCTGTAGCAGCAACAACTTAGGCATGTTCAACAGAATAGACCAGGAGCTCAAATAGCTAGGCCAACAAATTTTACTTTGGGGACTAAGAGTACTGGACCGAAGACCGAGTGTTGGACATGTGGATATCCCCACTTCCAGCAATACTGTCCCGTTGAGAAGGCTAGAGCGGCTGGGTAAACAGGACACACTACAGTTGGATATTTGGGCAAGGCCCACAAGATTCATGCAAAAATGAATAATTGTTGGGTCGAGCACTAGTCCATTGTGCTCTAGACGTCGAGTACCATCGTTGACCAAAATTTTAGTATTGTTATAGCTCTAGGTGCTACACAGAGCTTTATTTTTGGTGCAACAATAAAAATAAGAAGGTAAAGGCAGTCGAGCAGGATGATTTTAGATATGTAGAAATGGATTCAGGTGCCAAACAAAAGGTTGGAGGAAAGGTAGCAAATTGTCACATTAACTTGGGAGATTTTGTAACGAAGGAAAACCTATATGTCACGATATTAGGATCTTATCACATAGTGATCAATATGAACTGGTTGGAAACACATGATGCGATGCTCAAATTTAAGACGAAACGGTTAAGTTTGACCGATGATGTGGGACATAGAAGAGTGATTGTAGGAAGAAACCAGGGAGTGTCCCTGAGGTTCATTTCTTCCTTACAACTACATAAGAGCATGCACAAAGTATGTAAGTTATATGAAATCTTAGCAATAAATTAAAAGAGTGAGGTGAAAGGATTAGAAAACCTTCCGGTAGTATGCGAGTTTGTTGACGTTTTTCAAGAAGAGTTACCAGGCTTGCCACCCGAAAGAGAGTTTTAGTTTACAATCAACTTGAAACCTGGAACTGATCCGATAGAAAGAACACATTATCGAATGTCAACACCCGAGTTACAAGATTTGTTGGACCTAGGACTTATACATCCAAGTGTGTCACCTTGGGGTGTGTCTGTTATTTTCATAAGAAAGAAGGATGGGTCGTGGAGGCTTTGTATTGACTATCGTCAATTGAACAAGGTGACGATTAAGAACCAATATCCATTGCCAAGAATAGATGATTTATTTTATCAAATGAAAGGATATACGGTGTTTTCAAAGATCGACTTGAGATCAGGTTATCACCAATTGCGAATTAAAGAGGAATTTATTCCTAAGACCGATTTCAAGACGAGGTTCGGACACTGTGAGTTTACTATTTTACCATTTGGACTGACAAACGCCCCAGGGGTATTCATGGTCTTGATGAATGGGGTGTTCCAAGAATACTTGGACAAATTTTTTCAAGTATTCATTGATGACATATTGATGTATTCTCGGACAATAGAAGAACATGGCGAACATTTGTGCTTAGTACTGCAGTGTTTAAGGGAAAACAAATTATACGGGATACCGTCGAAATTCTCTTTTTACCAATCGACGATTCATTACATAGGGCATGTTATATCCAGTGAAGTCATCGTTGTGGATCCAACGAAGGTATAGGCTATTATGGAATGGCCTGTGTCAACAAACATACCAGAAGTACGCAACCTTATGGGTTTAGCAGGATATTACTGATGATTCGTCGAAGGTTTTTTGAAGATAGCAAATCCAATCATGGAATTACAGAATAATTTTTTTTTTCTGTATGGACTGAGAAGTGTGCATAAACATTTCAAAGGATCAAGGGGTTGTTGATGACAACGTCGATACTAAAATTCCTTGACATGGACAAGGAATTATTGGTATGCACATACACATCTAAGGAAGGCTTAGGTGGAGTCTTGATGCAAGATGGTTGAGTGATCACTTACATCTCAAGGAAATTAAGAAAGCATGAGTATAACTATGAAATGCATGCTTTGGAGTTATTGGCCATTGTGTATGCCTTGAGAGTGTGGAGACACTAGCTGATTGGATGGAAATTCGAACTAAAAACAGATCAATATGGATTACAACACATATTTATGTAGAGCGACTTGAACGCATGAGAAAGGCGTTGGTTAGAATTTCTTAGCGAATACGATTTTGAGATTACTTACATAAAAGGAACAATGAATAGAGTGGAAGATGCGTTGAGTCAGAGACCACACATCTTTTTCTAACTATATAGTTTGACGATGACTATTATAAAGAGGCTAGGGAAAATATCGGACAAGACACCATGTTGGTACCAAAGTTTGAAGGATATACATTGGAAAATGACGGATTGATGAGGTATAATAACCGGATTTATGTGCCACCTAATGACGAATTAAGAAGTTTTATCTTAAGTGAATCTCATAGATAAGTGTACATGGCTCCTCCAAGATTCATGAAAAAGAGAGAAGACCTTAAGCCCTTATTCTTCTGGAAAGGAATGAAAGCGGATATAGTTAGCTATGTGGTGAGATGTCTAGAATTTCAACAAGTGAAGGCTGAACATAGACATCCAGAATGATTACTCTAGACATGTGTCATTCCAGAATTGAAAAGGGAGGTCATTTCGATGGAATTTATTGTTGGATTTCCACTGACGACAAGGTGGGACAACTCGATTTTCGTGGAAGTTGACACTTTGGCTAAGAGTGCACATTTTATTCCTGTGTGTATGACGTATCAAAAACTAGACATAGCTAGAGTTTTTATCAACGATATTGTAAGATTACATGGTGTCTGAAAAAGGATCATATCCAATAGAGGATCGATGTTTACAAGATGTTTTTGGACCAGTTTCCAAGAGGCTTTGGGAACACAAATACAATTTAGTACAACATATCACCCTGAGACCAATAGGAAGATAGAAAGAACGAATCGAATTTTGGAATATATGTTTCGTATGTATGTAATGGACCAACATAAGCATTGGGAGGATTTATTTCCACTGGTAGATTTTGCATACAACAAAATCTATCAAAGTACCATTAATATGGCATCGTTTGAGTTTCTTTATGGGTGACCATGTCGAACACCTTTGAGATGGGATCGACTTGAGGATAGGGTCCTGGTAGGACCATAAGTGATCCAAGAAATGGAAGAAAAAATGAAAATGATAAGACAAGGGACAAAATAACCACAAGATAAACATAAGAGTTATGTCGATGTGCATTGTGTTGACCACAATTATGAAGTTGGTGACCGAGTTTTCTTACGGGTAAAACTGCACAAGAGTTCGATCAAGTTTGGGAAGGGAGCTAAACTCTCTCCTAGGTTTGTGGGAAATTTCGAGGTTGTGGAAAAGAAAGGACCCGTGGCCTATCAACTAGCCTTTCCTGATTCGTTGAGGCATATGCATGCTATTTTTCATGTATCTGTTTTGAGGCATTATGTTATTTCTCCTACACATGTGATTGACATGAGTTCTTTGCAGGTGTCGGATGAGGGTGCACCCACGGTGGAGACAATCTGCATTATGGACCATCACATTCGACAACTATGACGTCGAACAGTCGATCAGTTCAAGGTCCAGTGGTACAATTATAGTCCACACTCAGCTACCTAGAAGGAAACATATGATATGCGCCAACAATTTTTGTATTTGTTTGATAGACTAGACATCTAGATCTTTCCAATTACTTTTATTAATGCATTTTCTATATACTTTAAAACTTTGGGACAAAGTTTAAAACAAGAGGGGGTGTACGTAAAATCCCTCTCTTGCGAGCACATGTTGTTGGCTTATTCTTTGATGACACTTGTGTGCAAGTGATCCGGTTATAGTACATGGTTATATATTTCGCTTATGTATTCTTATGATGATGTTGATGGATTATGATTTAATGTTATTTATATATGTATTGATAGATGCTATTGACGAGTCTTATCTAAGTGTGCAAGACACTTGATAGATTGTGGATGTCGATGGACCTCCTTGGACTCTGGATTGAGTCAGGGAGTGGACTCTATTGGTTTGAGTATTTCATTTATGCATATGTGACATATGATCGATTATAGTATGATTTGGTATATGGATCGATGAAAGTGTTTTGTTGATGGATGAAATATGTTGATTGCATGTTAATCTGACTCACATAAGGAGTAAAGGGGCCATGCACATAGACAAAATATTGAGGGAGAGGTGTGGCAGAGTCCCTGTCATAGCCTACTAGCACTCCCATCATGGCTCTAATTGTAGTTTTACGATTACCTTGTTCAAGAGGTCCACAATTCCATGAGGGAAGACTGAGATAATAGCTCATGAATATTTCTAAGGAGAATGCAATAAGACAGTGTCCTTATTCCTTAGAATCCCTTAGTCTCTCACAAGGTTGCCCAAATGGAGTGTTGAATCCAAGGTTTGGACAACTACCAAAACAATTCAAAGGCAAGTGGCACCCTTGGAGAACAAAGTGCGTCTTGAATGGCACGTCGCATAAATAAAATTTGGGTCAATCAATCTAGGTGGCCTAAAAACCATGAGAAAATAATTAAACCTTGTAAAATCTTGAGCACTGTCGGATTAATTAATTAATTAAAGAATGAATTTTGTAATTGTAAACCCCAAATGAAGTCTAAGCTTATTCAAACTTTAAATTTTAAGCCTAAGTTCTTGTAGGAGGCTAACACTAAATTATTAACTAAATCAAAAGGGAAATGAGGTAAATGAATTCAAGAATTAAGTAAAATGAAATAATCCTAAAGAATTGATTTAAGGCACATATGTGTAAGAAAATATTAAAGGGGGAGTTTTTAAAATAATAAAGAAACAAAGATAAGAGAATGTGTACACATTCTCTACTCTAGTTAAACACTAGAGTCTAGAGTCTAGTTAAACACTAGTCTAACTAGAGAAGAATCTTATTTTAACTCAACTCAGATTTAGTAAGGCATCAATCATTAATAGGGAATAAGGGGAATAAAGAGACATCTAGGAATGTCTTAAGGAGTGCTTTTAGAAAGGGTGAGGGAATTGAATTTATTAAAATAAATTGTGGAATTACTTATGCAAATTGGGGGAGAGGATGACAAGTGTTAGGGGGAAATAATTCAAAATTATTTAATTAAAAATTGAATTAATTGTGCAAGTGGGGATGTGTCATGGATAATTTCTATAAAAAAAATGGCCTAGATGAGAAATGGATCACACGGGTTATAGGTAAAGTTATGATGAAAATTTTTGATTGGTTTTACTTGTGAGAGTTGGGATACCCAGCTTGAGAGAGAGTGGTGGTTTTACCTTGAGAGGCAAGTTGGGAGCTAAAGGATTTATGATTGTGTGTTTGTGTGGCCCTTTTCCAGATTGAGGGGCTAAGGATGAAGAAGAGTACCCCTAGCATTGTTTGGGAGGTACTAGTGAAGTCTCAACGATTAGCAAGAGAAATATTGGAAGGAGCGCCATAGTGGAAGAACCTCTTCGGCTTTGACATTAGTTGTTACAATATTTATTATCTGAGTTGGATGTAATAGTTTGGATTACATATACATTGAGTTTCATTGCAAAAAATGTATTAAATTATGATGTTAAATTCTATGAGTTCAATGGATGGTTTTGGGATGTGGAAAGGATATTTTTGACAATGCTACCAGCTAAATTCTAACCCATGTATAGAAAATACTAATCGATGTTCTCCCTTTTTTAATCCATAGGATTTTATTGATTACTTCACTGTGTCGAACCAAATTACTTATTGTTCAATCACTTCTTTCTTTCTCCCTACACTTTTGTTTGTAGATTGGAACATCCACCAACACCCTCTACATTTTACCATGATCTTACCTTGCGATTCTTCCTGGAGTATTCTCTGTGATTTTCCATGATCCTACCTTGCTATTTTTCCTGGAGTATTCTCTGCGTTTTCCATCAAAATTGCTTAGTGCTTTTTTCCTAGAATATGCCCAACAATTCTCTTAAACTTAAGCCATGATATGCTTGGATTTTGCTTAGCTAATTGACTTACTTACTCTACGTTTTTTATTTAAAGTCACTCAACATTATTCAAAAATCCGTTCTACGATTTTTTTGGGACTTACATCATCGTTTATCATAGTATTACTCTAAGTTTTTTCATTAAAGTCCCTCAACATTTTTCAAAAACCCATTATGCGATTTTGTTGTGAATTACATCATCATTTTTCATAGTATTGCGATTTTCTTTAAAGTCACTCAACGTTATTCAAAAATCTGTTCTACGATTTTGTTGGGACTTACATCATCATTTTTCATAGTATTACTTTGTGTTTTCTCTTTAAAGTCACTCAATGTTATTCAAAAATCCGTCATGTGATTTGTTGGGACTTACATCATCGTTTTTCATAGTATTGCTCTACATTTTTTCTTTAAAGTCACCCAACGTTTTTCATGAATCCGTTCAACGATTTTGCTAGGACTTACATCATCGTTCTTCTTAGTATCACTTTGCATTTTTTATTTAAAGTCACTTAGTGTTATTCAAAAAAAAATTCTACGATTTTGCTGGGGCTGACATCATTTTTTTTCATAGTATTACTCTACATTTTTTCATGGGATTTACCCAGCCTTCTTCATGAAGCTGACCTAATATTTTACCTGGACTTTACTCAGTGCATTACGCTAAAATTACTTTGTGATTTTACATGGGATGTACTCAACATGTGCATAAATATGACTCTGAGATTCCGTAACTTTTTCCAATAAGATCTTGACCCCTTTGTCAAATGGTTATGCAAGGAACAAGCCTTGAGTTCTCTTTGTTTTAAAAAGGGTTGAGTCCTTCTTTTAAATATTTTTTAAATTGAAATTAAGATAGGAATAAATTCTTATATCTATGGCCTTAATAGATTGTCCTTCTTGATTTGATTTAGGGTGTAGAATCCTTGTACCTCTCTAAGGTGATGGCCTTCCTTAAATTCTCTTAGATTGATATGAATGCACCCTAAATCCTTCATTTTCTTATTATGAATGATCGTGTGAAAGTTTTAAGAGATATTCAAGTAGTATTGAATTCTAAAGAATCACTTAAAGAATATTTGACTTCCTTATGGTTTCTTAAGAGGATCATTGACTCATCCTTACGTATTTTAAAGTTTGGTTAGCATAATCTTGTATGAAGTAAGTTATAATATTTCCTTACAAGGGAGACTACTTACACTCCTTTAGTTATCTATTAAATATTGAGAAGAATCATTTTAAATAAATAAACCCTTCATTAATATAATCATCGGATATAAAATAATTATACAGATATATGCACAAATCTCTAGTTATGGCTCTCGCTACTTAGAATTTTAGGATTTAAGATTTCATGGGTCATTAAATTAATCTGATTATATTTTTTCCATATACTAGAATTGGTGATCCCTCTTGCGCCATGAATTAAATGTTGATGTATGATCGGTTATGAATTTGTTGACTCTTGCGTCATGAAAATAAGTTGATGATTAATCTTGCGTCATGAAATAAATGTTGATGTGTGATTGGTTAGGAGTTGCTTATTCTTGCGCCATGAAAATGAGGTTGATGATAAATCTTGCATCTTGACATTAATGCTAATGTATGATGAGTTATGTAATTATCTTACTCTTGCGCCATGATCCTAATGTCAAGGTATGATTGATTGAGAAATTAGATTCCATTGTGCCACTAAATAATATTGATGTATGATTGTTTTAGTAAATAGATTACTCTTGCACCATTAATTTGTGTTGATATATGATTGTTTTAGAAATTAGATTACTCTTGCGGCATTAATAATGTTGATGTATGACTGTTTTAGTAACTATATTACTCATGTGCCATTAATTTGTGTTGATGTATGATTGTTTTAGAAACTAGATTACTCTTGTGCCATTAATTATGTTGATGTATGATTGTTTTAGAATTTAGTTACCCTTGTGCCATGAAATAAAGTTGATGTATGGTTGTTTAGTAGTTAGATTTCTCTTGCGTAATAATTTTGATGTATGACTGATAATCTAGACTAGAGTTATGAGTTGTGATTGACTAAGGGATTTAAACACCTTCTTTGTTCCTCAAAACAGTCGCCAGCCCTGAGCCCTTAAGTGGTCAAAATAAATCTGATGAATCCTGGGCTTGAGCTTTTCTTATGTGTCCTGGAGGTCCTAACCATGTAGAATAGGTTGGGTGGGTTGTTCTTTAAGTGTTTAGTGACATGGTTGATCAGTTATATGTATTTCCCTTCAGTTGATCGTGATGTGTTGAATCACGTCGCTATTGATTATGATAACATGTTGATTATGCATCGTTATGTGTTATGATGGCATATATATTGAGCCGCTATTTATTGTGTTAACGTATTGATTATGTGTTATTAATTTTTATGATGTGTCACTATTAACTATGTTGATGCATGGATTGTGTCGTTATTAGTTACGATGAAGTTCGATTGCAATGCTATCATTTTTGTGTGACAATTATATTATCCTAATGCAAATTTTTTTTTACATCATTGTTTGTTGTCGTAACGGAGGGATGTTACATTGTTCCTTATTTAACTTTCCTTCTTTTCTTTAATTTATTTTCCAAGCCTTTCTGTATCTGACGTCTTCCTTTTTATTTGTGTATTTGTCTTCAACTCGTGTTATTGCCAATCTTGCGATCTCTAGGACCTGGTCTTTGTTCACCTGTTCTTCTTATTTTCTTATCCATACTTTCTTATATTTGATATTAGTTTTCTCTTTCATGGAAGTATCGATCATGATTCTTCAATCACAAGCTATGTGTCCACAGTAATGAAATTTGTAACATTTAATGTTACGTGGGGCCGCATAAGCATTTCTTGATTGAAAATTTATTTTACAATACCTGCAATCTGCAACCTTATGTTCAAAGTTAGTATAATAAAAATAATGACCATAAAAGAAATTTACATACCTAGGAGTGAGCGATATTCTTTGTGGTGTAGTCCTTTTGAATTCCTGCCTTAACTGATCGTTATCATGATTGAATCTTCTTTGTGGCTTGAACATGGATGGTCTTCTCGAATATGTATCTTTATCAGTTTTCTTAGATTCTAGTTGACGATGATTCTTTCCATGAGTACTTCTGCATAACTCTTACTCTTTTCTTCATTCTTGTTTTATAACAACCTAGAATGCTTCTCTTTATTCTCTACTATTGTCACAGATGTTTATGTCTCTTCAACGTTCATGCTGATCTTGATGACTTTGAATCTTAGTGTGACAACTTCTTCTTCAAGGTTCTCAACCTCTTCTTATTTATTCATTATCTGAGACTTCATGACTTATTCTATTCTCTTTGCTTCTTCAAGTTGTATTTTCAATGTAATTATTTATTCTTCTAGTCTTCTCTCTTCTTGACCAAACTCTTACTCAATATGGTTTAACTCATCGGTTCTTTCCCTGAGATGACCTGTTTTGGGGCTCATAAATGTCCTATTCTCATCCACCTTTCCCTTCATCATTCTCCACATTTCATCACCCCATTAACCTTTCAGGATATCATTTCCATAAATATACTTGGGTTTCACCTTATTGTTCTCCACTTTATTCATTTTAGTATTAAAAGGGAATTTGTGATTAAATGTTAGAAAATCGACATGTTTTCATATATATCTCAAATATCTGTGAGCTTTGTAAT
>SNQJ01S0008748.1:215410-239361 GCA_010110895.2 Picea sitchensis
ATGAAAACATGTCAATTTTCTAACATTTAATCACAAATTCCTTTTAAATACTAAAATGAATAAAGTGGAGAATAATAAGGTGAAACCCAAGTATATTTATGGAAATGATATCATGAAAGGTTAATGGGGCGATGAAATGCGAAGAATGATGAAGGGAAAGGTGGATGAGAATAGGACATTTCTGAGCCCCAACAAATTGTCAGTATATTTTCTCTCTTTTGTGATTCTTCCTTTTGTGTTGCTATGTTGGATTCTAAACACTGCTTTTGATATTCTAGAGTTTCTTCAATTCTTTTAGTCTCTTCTAGTTGAACTCTTGAATTATTGATGACTCGGTGAGCTTCTTTGAAACCTTGAACAAATTTCTTTTTTTTCATCAATTCTTTCTTGAGTGACTTATTTTATTCTCTTTCTTTATTTAAATCATCTAAAGCACTGATCAGTTCTACTTCATAATTGTATTCTATTTCAAATGGATTTTCTGTCTCGTTACCTTCAGGGAATTCAATTTCAAGATGTTCGTGTTTTTCACAAGTAAATAAAAACAACATACTTATGTTAATTATGTATTCATCTTCTTCTGAATTTGTCTGATATGATGAACATATTTCTTCTCTATATGTACCTGCATCTTCTTTGAAATTTTCTGACTCTCTGATGGGCGAAGAATAAATATTATGTAACTTATCCCAAAGTTCTTAAGCTGATGAACATTTACCAACATTTTATCTTACCGGATCAGGTAATCCTTCCCAGATGAAATCCATTGCTATTTTATTATTCTTCTTTAATTCCTTTTTGGCTTTAGTCTTTGGTTTCTTTGTAGCATTGTATCCTATCACAACTAAATACCAAATATCATATCCTTGTGCCTCTAAAAAGGTTATTTTCCCTATGCTCCACATCTCATACTTTAGAACATTCTGACCATTAAATAGTGGTACTCCATTATCGATATAATCCATGATCTCCTTCCACTGGTTAAACTATTTCCTGAAGGAACCTTTCTCTGATACCAATTGTTGGATTACTGAGAGGGGGGGTTGAATCAATAATGAACATTTTATACCACTTATTAATCCTTTTAAACACAATGTATATTCCTTTAACTTATTCAACAATGTTCATAATTTCATTAATAATATGTTATTGCATCATATAAACTTAACATCCATCAATGCATAATAAACAATAATAGATACATCCACACAATGTAAAATACACCAGTATTTTATGTGGAAACCAAATGCGGGAGAAAACCACAAAATTATTTTCTTATATGTCTTTAAGAATTACATTCAAGGAAGCACCAAATTCCAATTCTTTGGCTCCAACCAGAAGGAGGCTCCAACCCCCAGTGTTCTCCATATACAATCAGAAGGTGGCTACAACCACCCAATTCTCTGGCTCCAACCATAAGGAGGATACAACCCCCTAATTCTCAAGCTCCAATCTGGAGGAAGTTCCAACTCCTTGGTTCTTTTGATGCAACTAGAAGGTGGATTCAACCACCTATGCTTGCCCCATCCTACTGCTCTAAAATATAAGTTCCAAATGTAGACAACTCGTCACTATCACTGAATCAACCAGTGTCACTATCATTGTAATTAAATCAACCATTGTCACTGCCACTTTTTCATTGTCAACCTATACCAACAATTTGTAACAACTTGTACCAGGCAACCTGTATCAACAACCTATACCAAGAAAACTGTACCAACACCCTATAATAACACTTGTACCAACAATATGTAACCAACAACATGTGCCAATAGTCTGTCACAATAATCCCATCCACCAATCATGTTCATAACCAACTAGCTCAACCTGTACCATCACAAGTGAATCAACCATTCACATCATAACACCTCACAAACATCACCAATACCAATATCTCTATGCCACGTAAACAATAAACCATGTGCCAATATCACTACAAATATGCCCAACAATATTACCAAAAAGTGCCTCTAACAATGTACCAAGTATGTACAAATCATGTATCAATAAAAAGTCAAACTATGCCACATCAAGATGTACAAACATCACCATACCATACACCTAATGTATATTCCAACTCATCAACTGAGTGTCTCATCCATGAAATCAACATATACCTCAACCATATACCAAAAAATACATCAAGACAACCAACAAGAGTACCCTAGAAATACATCACAAATCCATAAGCCAAATACCTTAAACCCTTACATAAAACCATGTTCCAAACCTCACTTTTATGTAGTCTCAAGCATGTACCATGTCATGACCAAATTTAACCATCAAAAAATGAATATAAACATACCTGTAAATCTGTAACATACCTGGTGTATGTGATCACAAACATACAAACCTTCCTTAGCTTCAATAACAAGAGACTAGCATTTTCATCAAACTTTACTTTAGTCTCACATGACTAATTTTGGATTAGTCAACAACCATACCTTTTAAAAAGAATAAATTTGTACCTATAATGCATAAGGGTATGAACATTATACCCAATATTCTTGATTTTCATCTCTACAAACACTCCATGTTTCACTACTTGGAACCTCACAAAAAAGGAGTTATAGCAAAAATGGCAGACCTTGCTGAATTCTGGATTATTCTAGAGAGCGGACTTGTAGAGAATTCCAAGCCTGGAATATTAGTTGCATGGATATGAAAATGGTAAAAAAAATACTAAATAATGTACTCTAACTGATTCATTTGGTCTCATGAATTTTGAATCTGTTATGAAGAAGTTATGACGTTTTTACTCGGAACACATGTTTTGGACTATTTTCAGGACTATCCACAATCCCTATATTCCACATATTGTAACTGCCAAACTACAATGACCCAAAAGGTGGATTTTTTATCAAAATTAATTGGATATTTCATATCAACTGCCTCCATATTTCACTATCTGAATCATTCTAGAAAAAAACATTATTTTGAAAATGGTGAGATGACCTGTAGATAACATACCTTAGAAATAATCATCAAAATACTTTATCCTCCCTTGAATTTTCGGCCTTCTTTACTTCAGCTTCCATCTAAAATTCTCCTTAGATCTGTTTTGGTTACCTCAATCACTTGTATATATTCAATATTCTCAAATATGTGCTAATGGGAGACCATTTCTTTCTTATTTATACTCTCCAAGTAGCTTCCTCTAGAAGTATCCACTTAACCACTTTGTCCACTTAGCCACTTTTTCCACTTAACCACTTTGCCAAGTTTATTATTTAATTAATTTCTCCTTGCAACCACATTGACTAGGAATCTTCTTGAAGACTTTCTAGAATAATTTACTTCTTTTTGACCTTCTAGTGTCTTCTAGAATACTCTTGGGGGTCCATCAACTTCACAAGGCCATATCTCACTAACCGTGAGGAACCACATGGCGTTCAACATATCAACGGAAATGGCATGATGTGTAATATCCATATATAATAGTATTACCTAAATATTCACTGATCTTCATGTTTTTATACCTCAAACAAACTCGGGTCCCTTACACATACCTTTGCACTACCAAAATTTTCTACTGGAATTCTCCAAGGGTTCACATCAATCTACAATATCACTCTCCAAGGGTTGACATCAATCTACAATATCACTCTCCAAGGGTTGACATCAATGAAAACCAACAATCCAAACCAATTGTCCATCAACTTAAGCCAATTGTCTGACAAGGACCGTGTTCATACCACTAGACTGGGATGGGGATTATGTTCACCCTCAACCAAATTTTGGAGAACCTGGGTCATGTTTGACCATTTTTGGGACTTCGACAGGCTAGTCGAAGATGGAGGCCCAAGCGAAGTGAATATCGGGGGATCTCGGCCCCTTTTTAGGGAAATTTTGGGTTTAGGGTTTATGTAACAGATATGGGATGTCGTCCCATGGGTTTACCCATGTTTAGGCCCATTTTGTAATGTATAAATAGAAATCTAGGCGATGTAAGTAGAGAGAGCTGGTAGAATCGGCTTAGTGCGAAGCTAGAGGATTTGTGCATACTATGTGTTAATACTTGCAGAGCTAAGTGCAAGTGATTGTAATAATCTTTTGTGCAGACTATGTAAGAAGGCTTTATGATGTGACCTAACTCGGTGAAGGAGGATCTGGCGAGGTGCGCGTAGATATCCTGTCCTATGCGAAGTGGGGTTTTTGGGCTCTGTGCATGTAAGAATATTGACAAAAGATAATAAATAAGAGAAGAGTTGGTGGACGTAGCCCCGGGCTGGGGTGAACCACGTATATCCTATGCTATGGTTTCTTTGTGCATTATGGTTGTTATATTGTTTATATGATTTAAGCTTAGTGCAGTAATGAATGTTTAGATGAACCTGGTATGATAGATTAAGTTCTTAGTGATGTGAATGAATGATAGATCTGATCTATTGCCATATGATAAGTTCTTAGATGTGTTATATCTGGTTGAATACTACATTGTTTGGTAATTATAGTTTGGATATGTGATGTGAATGAGGGTTAAATACTTATGAATGCTACCTGCTAAGTGCTTTGTTAGAGTGGTGTAATCACATATCTGTTTCCCAGCTAGGTTGCATACGTTTTAGTCCTACAACCACCCCTGCCTCTACCTTGGGTGAGACTTCATCTTATTCGCAGGTGTTGTCGAAAGGGTCGGTAGTTAGGGTTTTGTTGGTGCATTGTTGAAGCGTTGAACCCTGGGTCTGCCCCTGTGCCAACAAATGGTTTTGTTGCCGGGACTGAAACTATGATTGCTGGGAACTGAAGAAAAGAGAAATCTATGTGTGTAGATCTGCTACTTTTGTGTGCATTATTCTACTTGACTTGCGAAGCTATGTGCTAAGAAGAGAAGTCTGATATGAATAAAATAGGTAAGATCTTGAATCTTTGTGCTCTGAGAAAGGTAAGATAAGTGAAATTTTTTATTTTCGAAAGAATGGATCTAGGTATGTTTAATAGATTTTGTCCTAATCTGAAAACTATGGTACAACTAGAAGAAATAAGATTTGATACAAATAGATCTGATAGAAATAATGAAAGGTATGTTATTCCTATGCATAGAAAGAATGTTTGAATTAACAAATGGATGCAAGATCCTAGAAATAATTTTTTGCAGGTTAGTTACTGTGATCCTAGTGCGTAGTACAGGAAAGGTTGGGGATCATTCAAAAGAAAGAGAGGATTAACTCTTTTCTATAGTTGCAGAATACCGGGACATATTGCTAAGGAATTCCCTGGTATAGGTCCTATTTTCCTTTGTTTTAAGGCTACTGGACATGAAGTTTTGGATTTCCCTAGAATGATTTCAAAAGTTGAAAAGATGAATATGAGACAAGAAAACTATGAGACAAGCCAAGAACTAAGGATATGATAGAACCCAAGAAAGGATAAGAGACTGTATTATTGTAGATGAAAGAAACCTTGAATGATCACAGAGATATCAACTTATCAAAGATCTTAAAAGAGAATGAGCGCATGGAAACAAGAATAGGAGACTTCGACATAGACTCTGTCCTGGATGAGGAAACACAGGTGAATATCATGACAGAAAGAACTTGGGAAATTTTGGGAAATCCTTCTATGGTTCCTTTATTACGAGGAATAGGATTATTTAGAGGAAAGTTGATAACCATATGTTGAATACTTACCCAGACATCTATGAGTGCTCATGGCACTTCAGAAGAAGAATTTGAGATCGTTAAGCTTGTTGAAAACAATGCCCCATTTTCTATGTTGCTAGGAAAAATCTAGATTGAGAAAGATCATACACAAAGGAAACAAGAAGAGAAGGATATAGAACAGAAAAAGAAAGAACTAAGAGATTTCATGGCTAGGAGAATAACGCACTTACTGAAAGAACAAGAAGACTAGTTGAAGCTACTGAGGACCAGAGATCTGGGCGTTGAAGTTAAAAGAACACAAGAAGATGTGAACCGCCTGTTTGTCCAAGAGAGCAAAGCACCTACCTCAGAAAGAGAAGAAGTATCACCCTTGAACCCTATGAAAGATCATCGACATCGTGAAGTTACTTTTCCAAGAAAAGGTAAGAATTAAAATGGGAAGAGGAACCTAGCAACTCAGATTACAGGAAAGAAGGCTAGAAATCTTAGCAAGAAGAAAGAAAAGTTAGAAAAGTTATAGGACGTTCTAGACAGGACCTCGTAGAAAGAAGGTTTGCAACACTAGAACTCCATTGAGATATCAGAACAACGAAGATTGTCACTTTGCCACAACGAAGAAATATGACCATTGGAGGCATCCCGACCGTTAGAATTATGCTCTAGAATGCCTAGAAACACAGTTATTGCTGGAACATTCACCCTTGGACTATTGGGACCACACCATAACGGATGGAATAACATTGATTGAGGTGTTCCTACCCATTAATAGAGTTCATCATGACATTGTCTATTTATCCCATCAAGTGTTGCACCAAGAACACTCTTTCCAATTGTGATTATCTGAGCCCACAAAGAACTAGTTGCTTTCGCACAGTAATCATTGAGACCTCGTCATCCAGTCTGTTACATTGAGTGTTTGTTCAATGACCTCAGATATCATATCTCGAGTGTGCATGTCGGAGGAAATTAGCGCAGTATAAAAAATTGTTGAAGAGATCCTAATAGACCTCATGGCTAAGAAGGTGATGTTCGTAGGCATCCAAGCCTCATCAATGAGAGGAGTGCAAGCATCCCTGTCGACGACTTCCCATGGATCTGGACCATCCCGAGCTGCGACCGAGAAACAAATGAAGCATCATGATGACTTGGTGAATGAGAAGCTAATCCCATCCATCCTTCCTGACTACATCCCACCCCT
This sequence comes from Picea sitchensis, assembly GCA_010110895.2. NCBI lineage: Eukaryota > Viridiplantae > Streptophyta > Pinopsida > Pinales > Pinaceae > Picea > Picea sitchensis. Next base: position 222,212 of record SNQJ01S0008748.1, read on the forward strand.
GGCCGGTGTGGTGAGTCGTGACAATGTTTTGAGGGACTTCGACTACACAGTCATCACTGCATACCTCTCGAAGGGAATATGCATAGTCAGACCATAGTTGGAGAGGATTCCGATGTTGAATATCAGTTACTATAACCTAGGAGACTGCAAGAGCTATGGTATGCTCGCACCTCACAAATATTTGACCAAGACTAAGGGGAAGAAGTTGAATATCATCCCCCAGCCATGGACTATGGACATCACGAGGTCCACTATCTTGAACATGATGAAGATACCACACTTCGGAAGACATCAGGAGGTTAACATGTGCATTAATCTCCTGTTGTCGTGATTCCATGATGGTTATATATGGTTGGATAGGTGTATCACCATCGATCCGGTGCTAATCCATAGGATCACCCGATTAAGCATGCAGGGACCAGACCCACACGAATTTTATCCAGGGAAGGTTGCAGATTACACTCTGGCGCAGACGATTAAAGAGACCTATGGCGATGTTGAGAAGGGGAAGTGAGGCTACAAGGTGGCCTCCATCTAGAATGGCGTAATGTACCTTTCCTTCCAGTTGATCGTTGGTAAGCTAGTAAGGAAGAATAGACCCACGCCAGTCACGGGGTTCATTTTTTACCTCGCAGGAAAATGCTTGGAAGGATTACAAATGAACTGGGCAATTTACCTCATCAACCAGTTAGAACAGGACTACTGCAAAGCTCAGGAATAGGGCTATGAGTTCCATTTTAGTTAGTTGTTGATCCTCATCGCGTTCATTGCTTGGGAGATACCGGAAGGAGAAAACTCCCCCGACATTGAGTCGTTCGAGCCACTAGCTGCGAAGTTCACCATGCTATGGTATTCAAGTGATATGGGGAAACAATGGCAGTCAAACGCAGTTTTCCATACCTACTACCTGAAGTTAAAGAGGGCTATTGAGTCTTCCCCTCATATGAGGCCGAACACCCTGGATAGGTTCAGACCATATGTGAAGTTCTGCATAGATAGGCATTTTATATATATCATTGCGTGCAGAGACGAACATAAAGAATATCTTCAGTCCTATTACAAGCTCACCGAGGAGGACATGGAGGAAATAACAAAGGAGTGGCTTGAAGAACTCCCAGTGCCAGTTAACCACGCAGAATTGTCCAACCTCGACCTCATTGGAAGTCTCGTGGTTACTCATGAAGCAGGAAGAAAAAGAAGGAAAATGTAAATGAAATACATAACAAATCAGAAGAGACTGCATCAGATTCACCTAGAGGAGGAGGAGAGGATGAAGTGGACAAAGAAGAGAAAGAAGGGGAAGAATACAAGTAGAAGCATGGTGAAGTAACACCACCTAGGAACCCCCCTCGAAGAGACAGAGATGTCCAAGAAAATAAAGGTTTCCCCAATAAAACTTACATCATGGAAGAAGTCCAAAGCTAGTAATCCAATGCTGCAGAGTGTGCTCACGGTCGATGACTTAGAATTCATTATCATAGCTGTATCAGACACCTCGAAAGATATTTTATAGAGAAATGAAGAAAAAAAATAAACCATGTATGAAAGAATTGAAGTAGAGCTAATAGGGGTACAACAAGCCCTTCACTCCAGTTGCACAGTGTCCACTGTACCCCCGCCATCAGAAGAAATAGATTTGGGAGATGAGCTTGCCCAAATTCGTAGAATAGTTGATGCAACCGAAGATCACCTTCGTTGCGTGGAAGAAGAAAAAGAACAGGCCACAGTGGCCATGAAGCAAGCACAAGAGGAAGTCATGGAGAAACATCGAGTTGCGCAAAAATAAAAGGATGATCTCCAAATCAAGTTCTAATAGGATAAAGCGTAGATCTGGAAAGAGAAATAACAATTGCTCACAGATCAGGTTGGAGTTAAAGTAGTCAACAGAGCACTTTGCTCTGTGATAGGCTTAGAATAGATAGAAGAAGACCCAGTAAAGAGTCAAGTAGTGAAGCTTGTTGCATCCATCCAACAACGTCAACAGAGTGTAGCGGAATTGGAGTTACAAGTAGTACTAATCACTCCGTAGGAAGTGAGAGACTAGCGAGAAGAAACTGCCCGAAGCGCAATACAGAGAATCAAGGAATTAGCCTTGGAATGTAAACAAATTAGTAGTCGAAGTGCACAAAATTATGAGTGCCTTACCGAGGACCCTGAACTAAAGACACTAGAATAACAACTCCAGGAATCAAAGCAACAAGAAACAATAGTACAATCACAGTTGAATCCCTTGTCAGCGGTCGAGCGAATGAAAATATCCCAAGAACAACGCACAACTCAGCAATAGGTCCAAGCCATAGAGAGCAGGGTCCTGGAAGTAACTCAAAAGCTCCAGCGAGTCCAGGATGCAACTTGCCTACTTTTTTAGGAGATTGAAGGACGAGGATCATAACTAGAACAACCAGTCATTACATTCGAGCAATGCTTGCAAGGACCTATGTCCGAGGCAGTTATTCAGGAGTTCAGTGAGCAGGAGGCCTTGGTGAAGCAACAGGTCGAAGCATCTCGAGCTAAGCTCGAGGCGTTTGAGGCAGAGTTACCTAGAGCAGAGTGACTCGAGACGAGTTGTAGGTGAGTGTTGGGTGTCTGTTGGCCCTCGACCAATTTTTGAAGTACCTTGGTCATTTTTTTCATTTTTGGGACTTCGATAGCCTGGTCGAAGACGGAGTGCCAGGCGAAGCGAAGATCAAAGGATATCGACCTATTTTTAGGGAACTTTTGGGTTTAGGATTTATGTAATGGGTATGGGATTTCGGCCCATGGGTTTACCCATGTTTAGTCCCATTTTTTAATGTATAAATAGAAATCTAAGCGATGTAAGTAGAGAGAGATGGTAGAATCGACTTAGTGCGAAGCTAGAGGCTTTGTGCATACTATGTGTTAAGACTTGTAGAGCTAAGTGCAAGTGATTGTAAGAATATTGTGTGCAGACTGTGTAAGAAGGTTTTATGTTGTGACATAACTCAGGGAAGGAGGATCTGGCAAGGTGTGCGCAGAACTCCTATCCTATGCGGAGTGGGGTTTTTGGGCTCTATGCATGTAAGAAGATTGACAAAAGATAATAAAGAAGAGAAGAGTTGGTGGATGTAGCCTCATGTTGGGGTGAACCACGTATATCTTGTGTTATGGTTTCTTTGTGCATTATGTTTTTTATATTTTTCATATGATTTAAGGTTAGTGAAGTAATGAATGTTTACATGAACCTGGTATGATAGATTAAGTTCTTAGTGATGTGAATGAATACTAGATCTGATCTCTTTCCATATGCTAAGTGCTTAGATGTGTTAGATCTGGTTGAATACTGCGTTGTTTTGTAATTAGGGTTTGGATTTGCAATGTGAATGAGGGTTAAATACTGATCAATGCTACTTACTAAATGATTTGTTAGAGTGGTGTAATCATAGATCTGTGTCTCATCTAGGTTGCAGACGTTTGAGTCCTGCAACCACCCGTGTCTCTACCTCAGGTGAGACTTCATCTGCTTCGCAGGTGTTTTCGAAAGGATCGATAGTTAGGGTTTTGTTGGTGTGATGTTGAAGCGTTGAACTCTGGGTTTGCCTCTGTGCCAAAAAATTCCATGTAACATGAAAGAAATTAGAACAAGACTGGATCTAAAAGAAGATAAAAGAGAGAATCAAATATCGATTATAGATTCTATAAAAATGAAAACAAACAACTGAATGATTTATGAATGAGAAGTATGAAGAATAGGAGATTATGAAAGTGAGCAATGGATTCTCTCTCTCTGTCTTCCTATTGATGTGCCTTTTTTGTTCTCCCTTGATGGAATTCCATGAAATCTTGTAACTACCTCGTCTTGATATGGTTTCATTATTTTAGTAAGGCAAATTTTCAATATAATCTCTCATTGGTGCAACAACTATTTCTTGCTTTACTTTTATGTCAAATAGCGAACTTTCTAGATCTATAAAGTCAATTTAAATTTGGTGTAGTGTATCCTCAACATATTAATTTTTGTTTATATAACTAACCAACCAAATTTCCACTTCTAATTTTGAATATTCTATCAAGCTATTAAATCTTTCAGCTGATGTAGTCTTCAAAAATTCCAACTTTTATTCGAATTTCTCCTTTGACATAAGTATTGAATCTAATATTAGATGTGGTTCCTCCACATCTCCCATTGTTCCATCTAAATCTCATTCAATCTATTTTAAGTATAAGTCCCCATTTTTAACACTTATGGTATCACAATCAGATAACATTTCTTTTAGACTCTTGATTCTTTTTATCCAACATGCTTTGAGTTGCTTTATTCGAACCAGGGAAGGCAAGTCCTCTTCTTTTCTCCTTAGTTCACTAACACTTGATACTTTATAAACAAAGGTGGAAACAACCCCTTTATAAAATTACTCATCATTCTCAAGATCATCCAGAAGGTATTCTCTAAAATTTGTCATTCTTTTTTTTTTGTAAGTAAGATTGTATAGAAAACCTGCCAAAAAAAATGATTACATCATCATCATTTTGTTCCAAGATGTAAACAATGATCTACCCCAAGGGGAATATATCTTAGCTAGCCTAACAGTTCCATAATTTATGTCTTAAAATGACAGCCATAACAAGTCTTAAAAAACCAATATTACAGCTTGACTTTTGTACTAACATATAACAGAAAAATGCAGCCCCCTGAGGGTGACCATCTTGACAGTAATTGACAAAAACAGATTATTGCTATAGCATCTATGAGGAAAAACAATAGTTATATGACCCTCCAAATGAAAAAAATAAAAGATACACATGTCAAGTGGTAGGGATGTAGTGTGGCCACGCGTCCATGGAGGTGGCATCGAGCGGTGGGTCCCTGAGAGGTGATGGTTCCTCCTCGACTGGTGTTGCATCCTCCTCCTTGACTGGTGTCATTTCCTCCATAGTCTCATGTGGTGGAGATGGTGTCGATATTGGTGGATCAACCTCTACTGCATGCTCTTCTCCAGATGAAGGGCGGAAAATATCCTACATTGTTGAAAGCAATTGTAGAAATTGCGTTGCTTTCCCGTCCATAATCTCCATGTGAAACCGTATATCATCCAAGTCTCGTCATAACTCAAAGACCAGGCCTTGCAGCATTGCAAGGCCTGATTGTAGTTCAAATGGAGAGTTGGTACAAGATTTGGCGTGGGAGTGAGGCCGTTGTTGTGAGCCTTAGTTGGCTTCATGACCATCACCCTGAGAGTGAGCGCAGTGTAGTAGGGCGTGGTGCAACTCGGAAGGTGAGTGTGCTAGCGAATTTGGTGGAGCCACTAGGTGCAACATGGAGGAAAAATATCTGAGGGGACCTAGGTTAAATCCCAAAGAATTCCCCGAGAGATCAAACCACCCCAACCTACAAGAAAAAGGCGATGAGAGGGGTGGTAGTTTGTTGGGACTGTGGCTTGACTGAGCTAGGGAGGAGGACAAGGAGGGCAACGAGGAGGAGGAACTGTGGGAAGGTGTGGGTGGGGAGAAAAGGGCTAGACACAATTGGCTGGGCTGCCATGAAGAGCCTCATTTGTAATTCCCCCTTTGTCTCGACATCTCTAAGACAGAGTGAGGGCAAAAACCCACAAGAGAGAATGATAAAAGGCGTAGGAGAAGTTGAGCGAAAGGCCGAGCTCTGGAGGATTCGACCATGGGAAAATGAGGCATCCAGTGCACATGGTACAATTCATAGTACCCAAGTCATTGGTGCCATCCATAAAACCAACACACGCGCAAAGTAAATTTAGAGCCATGGCACTTGTCCATCGAAGGGACAGATAGTTAGATTAGGGTGCACTGAGATTAATGGCACCTTGTCTCATGAAATGTGGTTTTAAATGCATTAAGGTGGTGAGAGGGGGAGGCACATGTCTGTCACGTGGTTGATGCCACAATGGCCCTCTCTTGGCTTCTCCTCTTGACATCTCTCTCCCAATATCAGCCCATCCGGGGAGTTGTCGATGGCTAGAGATTTTCTCTGGCATCTCTGAAATATAGGGTGCATATGGTGGATGGGGGATTGGCACAGAAGATTCGTTCCCTCCATTTCCATTCCAATGTTGGCCAGTTAGTCTGCAATGTGATACGCCTTCCTCCTCACATGGAAGGGGATGAAATCCTGACTGGGCTAAGGAAGCATTTTAATTGTCCTCAGTCCATGAGATAGGCTCCAACAAGGAGAAATTTGTTCTGGATCCACACCGTTCAGAACTTTCCGAAAGAGGTTGAGAATTATTTGAGAATATCCTTCCACTATGAGTTTATTGAATTTGTGCTCTATGGATAATTGTAACCCTCTTGTGAACCCCCATAGTTCTTCTGCATTGTTTGTAGTATGGCCTAAACTTCCTGCGATAATGAGAAGAATATTCCCCTGATGGTTTTGAAATACCAAGCAAAATCTTGTTGTGCACGAGTTACCTTTGGAGGCTCCATCAAAGTTTACCTTGATAAAGTCCACTGGAGTGGGGGACTACTACGAAGGCATGTCCCTTGAGAGGGATTTGGGGGAGGAGAGAGAATACTATGTTTTGTGATTAATTTCTAATTATACAGGATGCTTTGTTCTTGGGTGGGATAGATAAAGTCTATCTTAGACCAATGCTACAAGCTGGCTGTTTCCATTATGTTGTGACAGAATTGGGTCGAGCCGTTTTTCCAATTTCTCTGGGTATTCCTGAAGATCCTTCTATTCCTTTCCTTCCATATTTTCCAAAGGATAAATCCAGGGAGTAGCTGCCAAATGCGGTTTAACATAGGCGACTAGAAAACCACTTCTTTTCTTTCTTCGATGGTAGTTCTTATGATGTCCCTCTTATGATATAAAGTGCACATGATGGTCGTGCAATGGTCCCAAACTTGGGTGATGAAGAGGAAAGTGTTTAGGATATGGTTCATTATTTCCACCGCTACCAAGCATAGAGGGAAAATGGATGGCCCTGTAAACCCCCTTTTAGTGAGATTGTCCTAGGTGAGAATGCTTTCGGGTGCCACCAACCAAAGGAAGATGTTGATTTTTGGCCAGTGCTTCAAAGACTAGATTTTGTTCCATACTTTCCTCGGGGGGGGGAGATTGAAATTGGCCGTGATGCATTGGATGTAGCTTGATAGGTCCAAGAAGAAATTCTTTTCGAAAAGGAGGCGAGGAGGCTCTCCTAAGAGTTGTTTCTGAGGGCTCTGTCCATGAGGGGGATACTGAGGTATTTGGACGGAAGGGAGATTTGAGTGAAACCAAGGATTTATGAGATGTGGAGTTGAATCGACATCGGGGTGTTGAAAAAGAAGATTTGGAATTTTTCCTTGTTGATGTCCATTCTAGAAGCCTCATAGAAGGTTTGAATAATGGAGAGTATTGTATGGTCTTCATGGACAGCGGGGGAACCCATCATCAGAGTATCATCAACAAATTTACTGTGAGAGATCGGAGGGTTGATGTCATGCAAGGGAAACCCTTTTATCATCTTGTTTGCTACCGTGGCCTGGATTGAGCGATTTAGACCTTCTCCCAGGATAATGAAGAGGAATGAGGAAAGAGGATCCCCTTTCCTGATTCCTTTGGTGGGGGAGAAATGGAGAGAAGGAACTCCATTGATGAGGATTGAGAAGAAGGAAGAGGAGGTGAGGTTCAAGATCTAGTATACCTAGGAGGGGTCGAAACCAAAGGCAAGAAGCATCGAGCACATATAGTCCCAACTTAACTTGTCAAAATATTTAGAAAGGTCCAGTTTTAAGAGCATACCTGGCGTATAGTTATTTTGTGGAGAGTGGATAACTTAGTGAGCTAGGATGATGTTGTCCAAGATCTGTCTTCCCTCCACATACCCTGATTGTTCTGGCAAGATAATGAAGGTGAGGATAGAATTGAGTCACCTTGCTATCACCTTGGTTAGGAGCTTGTAAATGACATTGCAGAGGGTGATCGATCGGAACTTATTGGGGTGTCTCACATGCTCTTATTTGGGAATGAGGGTGGGAAAATTGGCGTTGAGGGTTTGGAGGACTTGACCTGAAAGTCTGGAGTCTTCAATAATCTCCCACACCTCCTCTCTGAGCATTGGCCAACAATGATGAAATAAATACGAAGTAAATCCATTTGGGCTCAGGGCTTTACCCTTGGGGGTTTCCTGAAGAACCTGATCAACTTCCTCGAGAGTGATGGGATATAGCAGGGCCGCGTTCCATTCCTCCGTGATTAGGGAGGGTATGTGTTGCATGATCTAGTTTATTTCTTTTGTTCTGTCCTTCCGGGGCTTCGTCAAGAGGTTTTGATAATAGGTGACCAACTCTTCTTCCATCTCCTCATGGGTGTGCAGGGTTTGCCCGTTTTTCGAGAGTATCTGAGTGACACGATTGGCGTGTCTCCTTTGAATGCTAGATTATGAAATAACCTAGTGTTTATGTCACCCTTCTTGAGCCATTGGATGCATGACTTTTGTTTCCACAATATCTCTTCTTGGGCCTTTCTCTCCTCTAGTTTTTGACTTATTGTCACTTCCTGTGATTTGAGTTCCTCAGATAAGCCTTGATTCTAGATTTGGCTTTGTATGGTGCCCATTTCGTCCATTATTTGTCTTTGGGCCTCAAAGATGTTTTTGAAGGTTTGTTTGTTCCAGGTTTTGATTTTCTGTTGAAACCTGTAAATCATGGAGTCGTGTGGCACCACCGCCTCCCTCCACCATGTGTGATCATTTTGCTAGAAGTACGGGTGATTGAGCCAAAACTACTCCATCCTGAAGGGTTTTCATCCTGGAGTTGTCGGGATGCTCAGCCAAAGTTGGATAGGCCAGTGATCTGACCCGTGGAAATCAAGGATGATCCCATAGTAACTTCTGCTTACTACGACCGTTGAATCCCTTTATATTCCAAAATATGATCTTCATGATGAGGATGGGGAGGGGAGCGGTGGAAAACTGTCAGATATGAGATGTATCTAACCTGAGTTAACCATGAAGTGTCCTATCTCCTAGATGAGCTTACTGGGGGATTTTCTTCCTCTTTTGTTTTCATATTTCTGATATTTGCGTTGTTCTTTCTGCATATTTCCTTGGATTCCTAAGCACACGCTGGATCTGGAAGTGGAGCCTACTGAGGATTTGAGGAAGATCTTGTGAAATTTTCTCAATTGGTCTAGGGGGATGGTGTTAATTTTGTGGTTCCTGTAGGCATGTTCTATATGCTCAAGGTCAACACCTGCTAGGTCTTGCTCATCTAGTTCCATTTCTGCATCCCCATCTTTGGTCTCTGAAGGTTCCACGGCTACAGTAGTGGAGCTGGGTGGAGGAATGCTTTATGTATGACCTGGGGCTTCCTTTTCTTTCCCTTTCTATGGGTTTTGAGGTGTTTTCTCTGTGGATGGGGCTTATGAGGCTTCCATGCATTCTGGTTGTTGCTGCATAAGCTCAAATTGGTTGCTCATGGTCGGCTCCTTATTGGGTTGGGCGGTTGGTCACCTGCCTCCTTGTCTCCACTTGACTGTCGCCGGGATGAAACCATCTTTGTTTTTGTTTTCTTCTGGGTTTCCCTATTTTCTTGGTGTGTTGAGGGGGAAATCCCTGAAAAGGTGCCCATGCTCATGAAATTTTCGACATATGGACAGAACGTGCTCATAGTCAATGGTTTGCATCCAGTCCTCATCTTGGTGTTCCAGAGCAATGGATCCTGGTAGCATATTTGCAATATTAGGATAAACACATATGCGTGTGTAGGAGGTGTATCTTCTTTGCTTTGTGGCCTGCAAGGATTTGACATACACTCCAATGGTGTTTCCAATGCCTGAGAGGACCTCTTCTAGCCAGAACTCTTGTGGAAAGGAATAAAGCCTTAACCAAAACTGGGGCATGTGCAAAGTCCTCCACTTCAGGGATGCATTTTTCAGTCCAGAATTGCAATAAGAGACCCGTTGAATTGAAGAAATACAGTTCTTCGTCGAAGATGCGATTTTTGTCCTCTAAGTTGTGCAGGATTATGGTGAAAAATCCCTTCGAGCCTAGATGTAGATCAAAGTGGCCTTTCGTCTTCCACCATTGGTGTATCCATTTTACTAGTTCCTTTTTCGAGGGACAGAGCCTTAGAAATTTCCCAACTAAAGCGTAGTATCTCATGTATTTCTTTTGTTCCTCAATCCTGTGCGTGCTTACGATGTATTTCTAGGCTTGCAGTGCTTTGGGAATGCATTTCCCCAGTATCCATGGTCGTTCTGCACTTATTGTAGTTGGTTTTTCCCCTGAATCAATGTCCATCTCTCGGTCCTTGAATGTTCCCTAAGAAATAAGCTACGAGCAAAGATTTTGGGAGGCTCAAAGGTTGGGTGCATGGAACTCCCTCCGTTGTTTCCATGCGTTGTTGCCTCACTGTAGGAGGGACCTCGTAGCCCTCCCTCGCTAGGAATCATTGTTCCCCTAAGGGGGTGTCCAAGTGCACCAGGGCGAACACAACCCTAACCCTAGTGCATGACTGTCATGATGCTTCGATAATGTGAAAGTAGAAGTTCATTAAAACCCTAAAATTTGTCATTCTTGATCCTAAGGAAACAAAATTATTTTCCAATTCCCATACTTCGAGAATAAGAGACATTATTTTCTTGATGTTTTCTCCAACATATATTCTAACAACAATGAGTAAACTCGATTATCCTCTTAGTCTAGAGTTGGATTCTTGTGTTCCATCAAGACTCTTCCAAGAATACATTGTAGTAATTGGGCTGGGAAATATAGGTGGGGGCATTAAAGCACTCTCTAACTCTGTAATTCTATCCTTTAGGGTGGAATTTGCATTTTCCGTTTCTCCAACTGACATTTTTAAAGTTTCACTTGTAGTTTCATGAATTTGTAAAATTTTATATAGTGGAACTCCATTAAGTCCGAGTTGCGAGATCAATTTTCCTTGAACTTTGTTATTTTTTTCAATGACCAATTTCTTTGAAATTTTGTCGAATAGGGTATTGTGAAAAGTCAGGGATTCCTCTTCAAATAGAATTGGATCTTGGGTGGCCAATTCTGCTGGGATTTATCTGCTCCCCTGAATCCTTTGTTCTTCATTTGGAAATTCAATGTCTTTGATATTCACATCAAGATCCATATCCTCAAGAATAATTTCTTCTTCAGGTATGCCTTCACTTCCTCCTTCCTCGTTTATTTTTATTTTTCTTTTGTTGGTCACTAGGATCTTGTGTGGTCTTTCTAGACTTCCCTTAGGAGAGTTCTGATCACCTCCATCATTAGAATTTTCTATTGAATATTGCCTTTGTTCCTGAGCTGTAGACTAAGATTTTTGTTTTGGTAGGCCACTTTCCTGATCAATATAGACAATGGGGAAAAGTTGTGAATGAAAGTGGCCTACCAATAATGTTAGTCTACAAAGCTCCTTAGTAGGCCACGAAGGTCCCTAGTAGGCCACTTTTCAAATCTCCCTCTCTTGTTCAAGAATGTTGTTGCTCCTAAAGACAATATTGATGCTTTTGGTCCATAAATACATTTTTTGAAAGAATAAATGAATGAATTGTGTACTGCATAAAAATGATACATAACCTTCTTCTTCCATAAGGTAGGATACCACATTTGAATAGGGTCAATTTTACAATTGAATTTTTTGGATAAATGCATTCCTTTGAAAACATGATAGTATGTTATGGAAACAATCAAGTACAAAGACATGTAGAATCTCTTTTTATTTCTAAAACTTTCTAAATGAAAAGATAATTCACTAGAGATGATATTTTCCCAATCAAATAAAACTTTTTCGTGGATAGAAAAATATAACATATACATAGCCAGTCATGGAATAATAGATGTATATTCTTGTTCATCTACTATGGAAAATAACCATTCCATTTCTCGATAGGAAGTTTTCAATTAAATGACTTGAATACTTGAAAGGTCTTCCAAAGACATTTTTTGATATTCAAAATACTCTCGCCAAAGCTCTAGTCCACTATTTCTTTCCTTAAAAAAATCCTTGGCTTCATCCCCTTTGAAATTCATTATCGACTATGGGAGTTTTAGCATTATCTTGAATATTGAAGGGACTCTCCTTCCAACTGAAATATTCTATGGTTCTTATCGAATTTTTCAACGTACCATGAAACCAACTCTTTGGAATCGCAAATCTCTGGAATACAACCTGCCAGAGCAATCCCTAAAGTACAAATTTGGTTTGAAATCCTCTTTGGAGGCGACAATGAGGAGTAATAATTGTATTCTCTCGACCACTGAAACCTTTGATCTTCTCATCCAAATGATTTTATGGTATCTCCACGTAATTATTCCTTTCTCTCCGTTGTCATGCCTAATCAAGTTGGCAGATTAATGTAAAAATATTTTCAAAATGTTATTACCAAAGTAATTTTTTTTATCATAATATACTTTGGGGATTTTGTTTCAAAGGATCATTAATACAAATTAATTTTTGAATTGATGAAGAATTGTCTCAATAAGATCGCCATTAATAATAATATTTTGATACTAAATCATTTTCTATTTCTGTAACATTTATATTAAATATACATCAGGGAGAGTGACAAGATAGGACATGAATTACTGCAGGGTGGAATAGAATCTAGAGCATGTGGAGAAATAATGAAATCAAAGAGAACACATGGACCCATGATGGGATTTCAAGAAATTGACTAAGTATAATAATGGATCGGTCGGACGGATCAGGTATATGTATGGAAGAATCATGGAATTACCATGGCCCATTGTAAAACTTAAAGATAAAACTAAGCATTGAGACATCACAGAGATAATGAAGTATGGTGGGTTGGTGGGTATGGTGTAGAAGAATCATAAAGTTTTGTGGAGAATGATGGATTATGATAAATATAATAAGTTTGAGGGATCGGTCGGATTGAGGAGTTGCGGTCATAGACAAGTGGGTCAGGAAAATTCCTTAGACCCATGGTGAAGTGTATGGAAAGTTTTCTAAGTATGGGTGAAAAATGAAGGCAGTGGTACATGATGGTTTATTTTGGATGACGTAAAAGTTTAAACAAGAGTGAAAATATCTCATAAACCTATGAAAAACATGAAAATTTTGTTGGACAGTCATTTTGGATATATTTTTTAGGAAAATACCAAGTATGGAGGAGGTGCACAATAGAAATAGAAGAAAGAAGAGAAGGAAAGAGTAGGGTGTGAAGTAAAGGTACATTCAAGAGTGACATGCATAGTAAAAGAATACTTGGCAGAGAATAAAAGCAGGAGAATAAAGCAAAAGAATAAGAAAGAGAATAAAGAAGGAAGATAAAGTGGGCGAAAAGTAAGGAAAAAGTATTTTGCATGCAAAAGTAGGGGGATGCGCAAAAGCAGGGGGGTGCGCAAAGGCAGGAGGAACAATAGTTGGGAATGAAAAAGAAGCATACAAAGGAAAAAATAGGAAAAGAACACCCGAACAACGAGTAAACATGAGTTGCAATGCATCAAAATGAGTTGTAATTGAGTTTTGGGGTTAAGAAAGTAGGGTTTTGAGCCTTTGAATCCATGTATAAATATGTAATGTGTCAGGTGGAATAGGTTGTTGACACCGAGGGAAGAGAGTGAGAGAATAGACGAATAAGGTGAGAGAGTCTATGTCTGAGTGGAGAAGGAGAATTGCAGAGAGAGGCTTTCATTGTATAGTGTATAGGTAAGATGCAGAGTGAGATATCATGATATATCTATTCTAAGCATAGTGTGGAAGCCTGAGATGATTACATACAGAACAATAGAAAATCCAACCATTGTGGACATAGCCCAAATTTGGGTGAACCACGTTAATTACTGTGTCTTCTTGTCTTTTTATGTGATTGATTATGAATGGTCTCTTTATGCATGTTAGACTAGATATACTTATGCTATGATCATTGTGCACTAGTTATGAATGTTGTGGTGAATAGTTTATGTTGCAATCTGTTTCATGATGGTACTACATAAAATCAATGACCAAGTAACCAAGGAATAATAGACACAGAATAATGCACACAAAATAGATAAGTAAGAATGAATGTGATGATCGCCTCCCTTCCCCTCATTACTGCATAACATTGGTTCCTATAGCCCTAGTAGATGCCTCGGGTGAGACTTCACTTGCATGTAGGTGATACTGAAAGGGCCTGTGTCTAAAGTATTTTGTTGGTTAAGATAAATTTAACCTAGGGTCTTACAACCGCACGCCAACAAGGGGTAAAGAGTACTTTCATTACTTGATCAATTGGAAAGGAAAACCACTTGAAGATTCCATGTGGATGACAACAACATAAATATCTAAGTATGGTACAAGTATTGAATAACTATTGCAACAATCCCAAGAACAAGTCTTTTCTTCCCCGTGATTTTGATGCAAGAGAATATTCTATGACAATATAGTATTTTACCTCTAAGGTCTTAGGAGCTTTATGAGAGGAATTTGGTTTCCTCATTGTAATTTTTTTTAATTATTTTGTAATAGTCTAGGGTGTTCGAGAAGAAGGAATTTTTTCCACGAATGTAATAGGAGGTGGAAGAGTTAGATAAATTAGGAATATTTTTGGATCATATCCTATCTTTTAGGATCATATCCTATCTTTTAGGATCATAATCAAGTTGTTGTAAGATAAATGTAGTCTTTGTGTAATTTTGGTAAGAACCGATCCTATCTCTATGGATTGGATTGATATGATCCTTATTGTATTAAAAAATTCATAGGAGAGTGGTGTGTGAGTGTGTGAGATGAGTGTAGAGTGAGTGTGTGAAGTGTGTGAGAAGAATAAGGGACTGAGCTTCATGTTTTAATCATATTCCTTCATATGTTGAATGAAGGATTGTTTTTGAGAATTACACCCTCTATACAATCGTGTGAATTCTAAGTATAAATGGTTTGGATAATTGTTGTTGTATGTAAGTGGAAAATTGTTTTGTGTATGTAGGAGAAAGGATCAGTCATAGAGGGATTCCTTTTATGAACCAAATCCTTGTATAAACCCTTGTGTATTCATCTTTTGAGTTGTGGACGGTCAGAATCAAATTGGGAGTATTAGATCAATGGTCCACAACATTTCAGCGCATGTAACACACCCATGGTGGGGTGTCGAATTTTTTTTCTTCTTATGTAATAAAATCCTTTATTCTGGGTATTTATCCCATTCTGGTCATCCATATCTTTCCATCCACGGTCTCCATGCTCAAAACCACGATCAGAGATGACAGATATACCTCTCCCAAGTTCCTCCGGTGTTCATTGGTTGGGGCCACAATGCTTCCACGTGGATCCGACTCAATATGCTTCTCCCCAAGTTCTCTGATATCCTAGAGCTTCCATCGTTCCTAAATATATGGTGGAAATCCATCCACCAACCAGTCCAACAACTAGACTTGATCCTTGGCTAACTCACAGGCTAAAGGGGGAATTCGTCGTTCAGCTTTCCGATTCAAATTCTCGTTCTAGCCTCTTCCCTTTGGCTACAATCACATACGACTACGGGCTATGATCAAATGCTAAGACAACATGTGCCTATTTCGGTGTTTCAGAGATTTGGGGATTTTTGAAGCACCAAGATTCAAATCCTCTAGAGTGGCTCTCCTTCGGATTACAGGATCCGGTGCCAAGTGTCTCCTGACGTCAATGACTGGGATGGACCTTTACACTTCACTCTTTTGTACTCTCTACAATACTATACCCTAATCCCTCCGGAGTCCAAAGTCCCAAAGTTCTGGTCACTTCACAAACCACTTTGGCTAGGTGGGCACGTACCAGGGGTTGACACGTAGAAGGGCCAGGGGTGACACATTCCCTCATCATGGATGACATGTGTCACATTCCAATGGGTCTACAGGGTATGTGATATACATGAATCCAGGTGAAATTTGGCACATCAAACTTGGGAACATGTCACCATGGATGACATCACTGTTCCACGTCACTTCGGACTGATCGTCTTTCATGCCCTTCGATATCGCGGCCAAGGTACGTACACGTAACCCTTGGATCAATGGATCTAGTTACTTCGCAACTCTGGCCTTTGGGAGTTTTGTCTTCATTACCACTCCATTATCCCGAAGTATTCAACATCGGGATGTCGTCATCATAGATCATACGGGTAGGAAAGTGTTGGTTGTGGAGCCTGATTATCTTCCTGATTCAGAGGTCTTTTACTTTCAGCCATGTTTATACCCCATGAAGTATTTACATTGCAAAAGTATGTACACTCTTCCACGTGATGGAGTGTAGAGGGGGAGTACCCCCTCTGTGGGGTCCGACGGAGCTATCCCCCTGGCTGGGGGGTCTGGGGGCAAGCGGGCCCCCAGCGGGAGTTCGGGGGTGAAGCCCTCGAAGGAAAAATTGCCTTGTAAATGTATATTGTAATTTCATTGTAAATCTGGACTGTTCATTATCAGGTCGTAGATCTAATGGTAGAGATTATGTTAGGGTTTTTTTCCCTAGAAGGAAACCCTCTTTTATGAGGGAAATGTATTTACGACTATGGTTTATGGTGAATATTGTATTATGAGATAGGAGACTATGAGAGAAAGAAGAGGAAGTTACAACGGTTTTGTTGTAGGTTGTATCCCTTCATATGCTGGATAATAATAAAGGAAGGACCTGAAAATTTCTCTGGTGGACGTAGCCCACACTGGGTGAACCACGCAAATATGTGTCTCTATTGTATTGTGTATCTTCTATGTTTTATTTACGCATTTGTTTTATTTTATTGCTCCACGGTCTTGTTTTTCTAACAGTTGGTATAAGAGAAAAAGGTAACTCACAGGAAAAGAGGGTTCCTGGTTGGAGTGGGAGCAATGTCGAAAGATGGAAAGTTTAGGGTTGAGAAATTTAACAGCCAAAACTACCAGTTATGGAAGATGTAGATGGAAGATTATTTATATTAGAAGGATCTATTCCTACCATTGGGTGGAGTAGCAAAGAAGCCAACAGCCGTGAAGGATGAAGAATGGGAGATTCCTGATAGAAAGGCTCTAGGAACGATATGGATGGGCCTGGCAGTGTCGATGGCTTTCAATAGTTCCAAAGAAAATACAACGAAGGGTTTGATGGACGCATTGGCCAAATTGTATGAAAACCCTCGACGTCCAATAAGGTATTTCTAATGAAGAGATTATTTAATATGAAGATGTCAGAAGGTGGGTCTGTTGCAGATCATTTAAATGAATTTAATACAGTTACTAATCAACTAAGTTCTGTAAAAGTGGACTTTGATG
>SNQJ01S0008748.1:239371-280070 GCA_010110895.2 Picea sitchensis
GAGTAACCAGGGAGAAACTGAGTTCCTGCTCAGTTTCATTTGGTCTTCAAGAATGAAGATGAATATGAGAAATTTTCTAGGTCCAAGAAGGTTCAGAGTCCAGCATATACAGCAGCGGTGGAGTTGTTGAGATCAGTCTCCAAGTGGGAGATTGTTGGTTGTGGAGCCCGATTATCTTCCTGATTCAGAGGTCTTTTACTTCCAACCGTGTTTATACCCCATGAAGTATTTACACCCTATAAGTATGTACACTCTTCCACGTGGGGGAGTGAAGAGGAGGGGTACCCCCTCTGTGGGGTTCGGGGGGGCTATCCCCCTGGATGGGGGATCTGGGGACAAGCAGGCCCCCAGCGGGGGTCGGGGGTGAAGCCCCCGAAGGAAAAATTGCCTTGTAAATGTATATTGTAATTTCATTGTAAATATGGACCGTTCATTATAAGGTCACAGATCTAATGGTAGAGATTATGTTAGGGTTTTTTTTCCCTAGAAGGCAACCCTATTTTATGAGGGAAATGTATTTGTGGCTATGGTTAATGGTGAATATTGTATTCTGAGATAGGATATTTTGAGAGAAAGAAGAGGAAGTTACAACGGGTTTACTGTAGGTTGTATCCCTTCATATGCTGGATAATAATAAAGGAAGGACCTGGCAATTTCTCTGGTGGATGTAGCCCACATTGGGTGAACCACGTAAATCTGTGTCTCTATTGTATTGTGTATCTTCTATGTTTTGTTTCCGCATTTGTTTTATTTGATTGATCCACGGTCCTGTTTTTCTAACAGAAAGAACCCGAAGGATCCCCATATCAATGGTCCTGGTCACTTCGCGACTCCGGCCTTCAGAAGTTTTGGCTTCACTACCACTCCTTTCTCCCGAAGCAAGAATTTTCCAAAGTACCATGTGTGAGTCCCTCCTCTTAGATGATCGGATGGTAGGAGGGGATCCTAACAAGATTCCCCAAATATACGACTTTCCTTTACTTCATAGCTTCGGCGTGCGGGGAGTTTGATGCTATAGCATCTTTATTCTCCTGAAGTAGAACTTTATCAAAGTATTCTCGTGTAGATCCAACAACTGAGTGGACCTCCAAACATTCTCGATTGGTGGCTCATGTTACTTTGCGATGGGGAGTTGGATCCTAGTTTAGATGGTGAGATAGGTTCACCTAACCACTAGGGAAACCCTTCATTTCCAGTCAACTTGTTGGTAACCGAATCTCCCAGTTACCTTCGACCAATATAAGGTTGGTAAGGTTGGCCATACTCCGAAGTCCCAAACTTCTAGAGCTCTGAATCCATGAGTACTTAGCTACCTTAGGCTTAGCCTAAGGTTCCTAGGTGTTGTTCATATGGGTCCTTCCGAACGGATCTTGTCTTCTCATCTTCCAAATGAAGAGATTTCCCCTTTCCATGCTTGAACCTCACTATCCTTCCTGAGATTTATCATGAAATGGTTAAGGACTTGGGCCTAAAATATCGGTCACACAACAAGGAGTCTGAAAGAGGTATTCTCTTCAAACGAACAGGTTCAGATGGACATGATATCCTCTATTTTGGTCATCTTACATGATTATGTCCCAAGAAGCCTCAAGGGATAAGTTGGGGCATACAGACTATTAGTCAAAAGCATAAGTTCACAAGGAGATGAATGCATACACATATCATGATCATTCCTCACATAAACCATTTATTGATACACATATATATAAATCCATGCATTCATTCATTATTTCAGTTCAATACACAAAGTATGAAAACCCTTATCAAAACCAGAAGACATGGTGAGACTGCTGAAAGGGGTGCTTGTTTCCACCCAAATATAGGCTTAGTCACTCCTAAAGGATTTACCACTGGCGACCCCCAAGATAGACCATGATCCTTTGAGATTGAATCTTTTCTTTTGGCTCAACGAAATTTAGGGACGAAGGTTACTCTCCTTCTACCGGCATATAAATAGATAGGGATGAAGGTTACTCTCCTTATCCCAAATCAGTCATAGATAGGGATGAAGGCTACTCTCCTTCTCCTGACTCAGTCATAGATGGGGACACAGGTTACTCTCCTTCTCTTGATTCAGTCTCTATTTCCTGCGACCAAAACACACTCTTTTTCACAGTCCTTCCTCGAACCCGAGAGATCCATCTCTCGTCTCTACACCCTTCATAGGAATTTATTTGACCATCACGCCTTCCTTTATTACCTTTCTCAACAATATTGTGTGTGTTCCTAATTTTCATTTCGTGTTTAGGTATGGAAGCCTTATAGATGGGAAGTCTGCCCCATCCCCTCATTAACTCTTGAGGAGGTCTTCCCACCTACCATCCTAACTGTTATTCATTCCTGGGTCAAAGGGTTGTTCTGATCCTAAGAAATTAAATCCAACAAAGTACTGGTCAGGTGGAGGTTAGCGCAACCATTCCTGGTCCCATTCACCATCTCTTTCATAGAATTCATGGTCTCTCTTAGCACACCCCCCTTCCAACATTCATGCAACACTCATCCATTTTCTAGTAAATAACATAATTTACATTCAATTACCTTTTATGAAAAGGTCCATCAAATAAAACATTCACACATATTGAGTTTTCCATAGTCTCTTGGCCCATATAGTTATATTTACAAACTAGGGGAAACAAGGGTGTTACAATCCCCTCCCCCTTTAGGGAACATTGTCCTCGATGTTCTATCTATCAATATGCTCTATATATACAGAAGTAAACAAAAATGGATATGCATGTCTCATGGCATACTCCATTTCCCACGTAGCCTCATACGGGCCAAAGTGTTTCCACTGCACCTTGACCTGTGCAATGGTTTGGTTCCTGAGTGAGGTTTCCTTCCTGTCTAGTATGCATTGAGGTTATGGTAGGAATTCTCCCTCCAGATCCACTTGGATCACAGACCAGTAAATTATATGATTAGAATCATGTACATATTTATTCAATAATGAAACATGGAAAACACTATGTGTCTTTAATATGGGAGGGAGTGCTAACCTATAGGCTATAGATCCCACTCTATATAAGACTTCAAAGGGTCCATAATACCAAGGTGCCATCTTGGCACAAGCTCCCATTCTCAGGGAACTCTTCCTGGGCCTAACTCTGAGATAGACATGGTCTCCTCTCTTTAACTCTCTAGGAGTTCTCTTTCTATCGGTGTAACTCTTTTGTCTATCCTGAGAAATTTTAATATTTTTCTTTATCTGAATCACTTGTTGTTCCATTTTTTTCAGCATGTTGGGTCTAATTGTAATTCTATCCACTGGATTACTCCAGCTGATTGGAATCTTGCATTGTCTACCATAGAGGGCTTCAAAAGGGCTCATCTTCAGTGACTCTTGATAACCATTGTTGTAGGTAAATTATACCAATGGTAGGTAGTCTTCCCACTTCTTAGGTTGATGCATTACATGCATCCTTAACATGTCTTCTAATATCTGGTTTACTCTTTTTGTCTATCCATCAATTTGAGGGTGATAGGTTGTGTTAAACAATAGTTTAGTCTCAAAACCAGCCATTAAGGACTTCCAAAATCTTGAAGTAAATTTTGTGTCTCTATCAGATAAAATCTCCCTAGGAATGCCATGCAGTTTGAATATCTCTTTCATTAAGATGTTGGCAATATTTATTTCCTTGCAAGTTGACTTGACAGGAACAAAGTGAGCAGACTTTCTCAATTTGTCTACCACTACCATGATGGCATCGTTCTTCTTGGATGATTTTTGTAATCCGATGATGAAATCGATGGAGATGGTTTCCCATTTCCATTCTGGAATTGGTAGAGGTTGTAATAACCCCGCTGGGTGCCAGTGTTCTGCCTTAACTTGCTGGAATTCTAGACACTTAGCTAGATAGTCGGATATGTCCTTTTTTAGTCCAGGCCAATAGAATTGTTTCCTAGTGGTCATGATCAATTTATGATAATCTGGGTGAACAATATATTGTCTCTTGTGTATTTCATCCATTATGAAACTCTTCAAGTCGACACAACTTGGAATATACAATCTATTTCTATAGGTCAATAGGCCTTCATCCAACATATGATACCCTTCATACTTTAGCATTGTGGGATCTTTCTTTAGGTATGACATCACGGTCTTGAAGAATACATATGTTTCTTGTGCATACTTGAACCTCCCCCTGACATCTGTTTCACAGGTGCTTACCACTGCCAGGTGAATAATTTTCACACTTTTGCTAAGGGAATCAAACACTTTATTTTCTTTTCCTTTGATGTGTTTGATTTCAAAATCAAACTCACTAAGGAGATCCATCCACCTATAGCATTGAGCTTTGGTTGATCGAATAGGTGCCTCAACCCACACTGGTCTATCATAAGTACAAATATCCTACCCAAGAGGTAGTGCCTCCACATTTTTAAAGCATGCACTATGGAAACCAACTCTAGATCATGGGTCACATAATTGATTTCATACTCATTCAATTTTCTAGATTTGTATCAAATTACACACCATTCTTTCATAAGGACTCCTCTGAGTCTTTCCTTACAGGTGTCTGTACACATGAGGAAGTCAATATCAGGGTCTACAATCTTTAGCATGGGTGCATGGGTTAAAAGGTATTTTAGTTCCTGAAATATTTCTTCACATTTTGATGCCCAAGTGAACTTA
The DNA here is from genome assembly GCA_010110895.2 of Picea sitchensis. Lineage (NCBI taxonomy): Eukaryota > Viridiplantae > Streptophyta > Pinopsida > Pinales > Pinaceae > Picea > Picea sitchensis. The sequence continues at coordinate 244,005 of SNQJ01S0008748.1, forward strand.
ACCCCCTTTTTCTAAAGGGCAGTGATTGGACAACCAATCTTGGAAAATCCTTTTATAAACTTTCTATAGTATCTTGCTAATCCCATAAAGGATCTGATATCAGATACATCCTTTTGGGTAGGCCATTCCATGATAGATCTGATCTTGTTAGGATCTACTACCACTCCTTCTTCGGAAATAACATGGCCTAAATAATGGACTTGCTTCTGGAAAAAGGCACACTTTCTAAACTTAGTGTAGAGTTAATGCTCTCTTAGTACTTGTAGAACTAATTTAAGATGTTATTCATGCTCCTCTCTATTCTTGGAGTAGATTAGGATATCATCAATGAAAACCAATACATATCTGTCTGGGAATTTGTTGAGTACATTATTCATCAAGCACATAAAAGTGGCAGGGGCATTGGTTAATCAAAAAGGCACTACCACAAATTCATAGTGACCATACCTTGTCCTGAAGGTTGTTTTGTTGATGTATTCATCCTTGATTTGGACTTGATGGTATCCAAAACTTAAGTCAATCTTTGAGAAAATGGAAGAACCCCTTAATTGGTCTAACAAGTCATAGATTCTTGGTAAGGGATACTTTTTCTTTATGGTTGTCTTGTTGAGTTGTCTATAGTCTATGCACAGTTGGAGTGTGCCATATTTTTTTTTACAAACAAGGCTGGTGCTCCCCATGGGGACACACTAGGCCGGATTTATCCTTTTTCATCATCTCCTTTAGCTATAGGTTGATCTCAAGTAGCTCTGGTGTACTCGTCCTATCGGGCATCCTAGACATTGGCACTACTCCTGGTGCAAGTTCTATCGAGAAGTCAATGTCTCTTCTCGAAGGTAGACTCGGTACCTCTTCTGGAAACACATCTCTATACTCTCTTAATAGGGGGTGGTCCTCTAGGTTTGGTTTATCATCCTCCATAGATTCCAAAACCTGCAATACTTTTTCATTTGAAGGGATGATATTTGTCTCACTGAGACACTATTATGAATCTCTTGGAGGGTTATTTTTATCCCTTCTTCATTTTCACACTCTAAGGTCTTATGGTAATATTCCAACTTGGTTTTATAAGTGGCTAACTAGTCCATACCAATCAATAGGTCATAAGATCCTAGGGGAAGTATGTTAAGGGTCGCTTGAGTGGGCAATCCATACATAATGAATTGGCTAGCTCGTACAACCTCTGCTACTTTCCTTTTGGTGCCAGTGGCTAGTTGTACCAACCATGGATTAGTAGGTCTAACTAGTTGCAGTTTACACTTATCAACAGTCTGAGGGGCTACATAACTCAAATTAGAAACAGGGTCAATTAAAATAGAAACCAAATGGTTGGCAATCATACCTTCCATCTCCACCACTGAAGCTTGGTGGTCATCTTGTTTATTATCCATGGATGCATAAATCCATGGCATGATCCTAGCCACATAATTAACTATGGTAGCTTCTTGGATGTTGTAGAATCTCCTATTGTTCTATTGTTTGTGTGGGAAATCCCTCAGAATATGTTCTTCTCCGCAACCCCAACTACTCTTTGGGTTATAAATATTTTCTGAGGTTGATCCAAAAGGTTTATTTCCACTCTCGGAGGGGAAATTATTTTGATACACACTTCTGGTAGGAAGGCTCATCCTAGAACCCTTCCTATAGTTCTTAAATCCCAAGGATTTAAACTGCTTCTTCTTGAATCCCAAACTACTCTTCTTCTTCCTGTCCTCGCGAGGTTCTGTCTGACTCTTGAATTGTTCACAACAATACCTTTCCTTTTGGATAGTGTCTTCTAAGGTCTTTGGCTTGTCAAAATCAATCTTATCCTGGTAGGACTAAGGTAACCCACTAATAAATCACTGCACTTTTACCTTTTCATCTTTTATGTAGGGTACACTCCTTATTAGCTCAAGGAATTTATTGATATATTCTTCTATGGTGAGTTGTCCCAACATGAGTTCATAGAACTCCGTAGTCTTCCCATCAAAGTATTTATTTGATATATACTTCTCCTTGAAGTATTTATCAAACTGTTTCCATGAAAAGTCCTTCTCATGGATTCATTTCACATTCCTCAGGTCTTCCCACCAAATGGAAGCATTTCCATTCAGGTTGAAGATGGTTATTCGAGCCTTCAAGTTTTCAGAGTAGTCATGGACTCTGAAGTACTTCTTTAAACTAAACATATAATCTTCTGCCTCTTCCCCTTTCTTAATCTCTCCATCGAAAGAGGGTGGTCTGGCTTTCTTAAATTCTTCAAGGTCACAATCTTTAGAATGGTTTCACTTCTTTCCTTTCTTTTGAGAATGTGAGCTAGTTTTTCTACTAGAATATCCCTCAAGTTTTTCAATTTCCTTTCTAGAGGACTCTCCCGATGAGCATCCCCTGCCTCCAGGTTGGGCCTTCCTCGAGGTACTTCTCCTAGTGTGGCCACTTATGGGACTACGTTTTTTTATTTCAGGTGGACTTTTACTCCTCTTCATACATTTTCAGTCCACATGACTGGTTGTGGGTCCATGTTGTAGCTGCCTCTATATTTCATATAAGCTCTGCAACAAGACTACATTAATTTCTGTTTTTTTTTTCTTGCTCCTTTATCAATCTCTCGTTGTTGTCCTTGCAACTCTGTAATTATGCCATAAGGCTCCTTACAGTGTCAGCCATATCTGTAGGGGTTTCCACCACCCTCCTTTCATCAAATTATTCGTCTCTATTGTGGGATCCTCCCCCCACCTCATGGAATGTCACCATCCTTTATACTTGTAGTTTCCCATGATTTACTGACTGCTGACAAAACATTTGTTGTTAGCTAACAGTCTATTAGTTCATGAACAACACACAGTTCATATTTCTTAAATACACACATAGTGGAAAGTTTTCATTCTTTTCTTCAGTAAAAGTTTAACCATACTCTTTAGGAAAGAGGTAAGGTAGGGTGTCACCCTTAAGAGTTCTTTAAACATGGTTTTTAAGTGACTCGACCATGAGCCCAAGAAGGCCAAGTGTTGTAACCATGCTCTGATACCAATTTGTAACACACCCATGGTGGGGCATCATAATTTCATTCTTCTTATGTAATCAAATCCTCCATTCGAGGTCTCTATCCCATTCGGCTCGTCCAAATGTTTCCAACCATAGTCTTCGTTCTCAAAACCAATCTCATAGTTGGAAGATATACCTCTCCCAAGTTCCTCGGTTTTTCAATTGTCAGGGCCACGTGGATTCCATGTGGATCTGACTCAATATGCTTCTCCATAAGTTCTTTGATATCTCAGAGCTTCTAGAATTCCTAAATATATGGCAGAAATCCATCCACCAACTAGTCCAACAATTGGACTTGATCCTTGGCTAACTCACAGGATAAAGGGGGAATTTGGCATTTGGCCTTCCGATTCAAATTCCCAGCCTATCCTCTTCCATTTGGCTACAATCGCATACGACTATGAGCTATGACCAGAGGCCAATACAACAGGAACCTATTTTGGTGCTTCAGAGCTTCAGGTATTTTCGAAGAACCAAGCTTCAAATCCTCTGGAGTGGCTCTCCTTCGGAGTACAGGATCTGGTTCCAAGTTTCTCCTAGCATCAACGACTAGGATGGACTCTAGCACTTCTCCCTTTTGAAATCTCTACAATACTATACCTCAATCCCTCCATATTCTGAAGTCCCAGACTCTCAGAGTTCCGGTCACTTCACCAACCACTTTGGCTAGGTGGGCATATACCAGGGGTTGACACGTAGAAGGATCAGGGGCAACACGTACCCTCATTAGGGATGGCATGTGTCATGTTCCAATGGTTCTATAGGGTATGTGATACGCACAAATCTAGGTGACACATGGCACATCAAACTTGGGTCCACGTCACCATGGATGACATCATTGTGCCACATCGCTCCAGAATGATCGTCTTTCATGCCGTCCGATCTCACGACCAAGGTATGTACACGTACCCTTGGATCAAAAGATCTTGTTACTTTGTTTCTCCTACCTTCGGGACTTTTGGCTTCACTTCCACTCCATTATCCCAAAGAGGTTAATGTTGGGCTATCCTCATCATAGATCAGACGACTAGGAAATAACTCGAAGGATCCCCAGATCAACGGTCCTGGTCACTTCACGGCTCTAGCCTTAGGTATTTTTGGCTTCACTACCACTCCATTCTCATGAAGCAAGAATTTTTCAAAGTACCATGTGTGGGTCCCTCCTCCCAGATGATCGAACAAAAGGAGGGGTTCCTAATGATCTTCCCCAAATGTACGACTTTCCTTTACTTCGCAACTTTGACGTTCATGGAGTTTGATTCTATAGCATCTCTATTCTCCTGAAGTAGGACTTTGCCGAAGTCTTCTCATTGTACATCCAATAACTGAGGGGACCTTCAAACATTCTCGATCAGTGGCTTGCGCTACTTCGTGATGGGGAGTTGTATCCCATTTTAGATGGTGAGATAGGTTCTCCTAACCAATAGGGAAACCCTTCATTGCCGGTCAACTTTCCGGTAACTAAATCTCTTGGTTACCTTCGGCTAGTATAAGGATGGTAAGGTCATCCATACTCTGAAGTCCCAAACTTTTGGAGCTCTGAATCCAAGAGGAATTATCTCCCTTAGGCTTAGCCTAAGGTTCCTAGGTGTTGGTAATATCAGTCAATGGATCCCGTACGATCGTCCTCCAAATAAAGAGATCTCCCCTTTCTAGGCTTAAACCTCGCTATTCTTCCTGAGCTTTATCATGAAATGGTTAAGGACTTGGGTCTGAAATCCTAGTCACACAACAAGGAGTGTGAAAGAGGTATTCTCTTCAGACGGATAGGTTCAGATTGACACGATATCTCCTATTTTGGTCAACTTATAGACTTATGTACCAAGAAACTGAAGGGCTAAGCTAGGGAATACAGACTATCAGTCAGAATCATAAGTTCACAAGAAGATGAATGCATACACATATCATGACCATTCCACACATAAACCATTTATAGATACACATATATATAAACCCATGCATTCATCCATTATTTCAGTTCAATACACAAAGTATGAAAACACTTATCAGAACCAGAAGACATGGTGCACCTGTTGAAAGGGGTGCTCATTTCCACCCAACCATAGGCTCAGTCAATCCTAACGAATTTACCATTGGCCACCCCTGAGCTAGACCATGATGCTTTGAGATTGAATCTTTTCTTCTGGCTCAACAAAAGTTAGGGACAAAGGTTACTATCCTTCTCCCGAGATAGAAATAGATAGGGATGAAGGTTACTCTCCTTCTCCCAACTCAATCATAGATAGGGAAGAAGGTTACTCTCCTTCTCCCAACTCATTCATATATGGGGATGAAGGTTACTCTCCTTCTCCCGAGTCAGTCTCTATTTCCTATGACTAGAACACACTCTTTTTCACATTCCTTCCTTGAACCTGAGAGCTTTGTCTCTTGTCTTTGCACCCTTCATAGATCTTTCTCTTCCCACCACACCTTCCTTTATTTCCTTCCTCAACAATATTATGTGTGTCCCAAATTCCTAATCTGTGGTCAAGTATGGAAGCCTTGCAGATGGGCGATATGCCCCATCCCCTCATTAAATCTTGAGAAGGTCTTCCCACCTACCATCCCAATTGTAATTCATTCTTGGGTCAGAGGGTTGTTTTGATCCTGAGAAATTAAATCCACCAAAGTATTGGTATGGTGGAGATTAATGCAACCATTCATGTTCCCATTCACCATCTCTTTCATAGAATTTGTGGTCTCTCTTAGCACACCCCCCTTCCATCATTCATGCAACACTTATCCGTTTTATAGTAAATAACAAAATTTACATTCATTGACCTTTTATGAAAAGGTCCATCAAATCAAACATTCACACATATTGAGTTTTCCATAGTCTCTTGGCCCATATAGTTATATTTACAAATTGGGGGAAACATGGGTGTTACAACACATTGGCGTTTTCTTGTTCCTTGAATAGGGATGTGTAACATCCTGGTTCTATAAACTATAATGTATTATGTAAATATGACTTAGGTCGGTGAGCCGGTAAAGTTGAAAAGGGGCCAGAGTTCCTAGGAAATGTAACACTTCCTATACATTAATAAAATGCACCACTGGATGCAATACCGACAAGGCACTTCCTATACATTAATAAAATGCACCAATCGGGATGCAAGACCGACAAGGGAAAAAGAGATAGGGGGCTATGATTCCATGAGAGAGGAGGCTTGAGGGACTAAGTCTTGTTATTATTGTTATTTTATTTACCCATAATTGATTTTATGGAGAAGAGGGGGTTATATGAGCTTCTTGGGAGGGAGGCCAAGTGGTTTTTGTATTCATGTAATTATTTAAACATCCCTTGGGGGTTGTTTTGGGGTCATTCTTCCCTTGGTTCGTCCTCTTCTCATTGTTTCACTTGTTCTTCTTGCTCTTCACTCACTACTACGAGTTTGTGTGCTCTTCGGCTGAGCATGGAAACAAATGGTAGGAAGAGTAGAGCCATCGTTGAATGGATGTAATGATTTATTTATCATTCCAGGAGGGAATGGATGCATGTGTGCATGAACTTGATGGAAGTTCAGATGGAACTATCCATAGATGAGAGTCCTTTGAATTTCCAGTATGGATATTTCTTGACCAATAGCCTTGGAGCACTGGAGAGAAATGGAATAACCTCAGGGACTGCATGGCAGAGAAAGGTGTTCATTTCTTGGGGTTGTGCAGGCTGAGGGGGAAAGAGAGCTGGAAATTATGATTGTTGTGAGGTTGGGAAACCTGAGAGCTACTTAGCCAACTACTGTGTATTTATACTTGGCTTAGGACCCTTCCTTGTGGATTCATAGCCCTGTCTCGGAGGTGACCTGGTGTTGAGCATAAATGAACAACAATGTCTATGGTTGGGAGGAACGTCCTTGGTCTGCAACCAGTTGGTGAATGTTTACTTGCAAAGATAATTGCTCTCTGTGTCTTATGTTTAATGTATTCCACTGTGTATTTAATTATCTCTGAGATATGTATTCTAATGTGCTTGTTTTCTGCTTATTTTTTGTGCATGGCACGTTGTTTATCTCTTTTATGTTGTGGCATGGATCTTGTCTTATGCATGTGGTGTGCATGTTCCTAACATTTTTGAGAAACCCTTTTCCTTCGAATTAGAGATTAGAGAACTGAGTCTTGTCTCTGCAGCGTGCCTAGACTGTGGGTGGTTAGGTGTGTTGCAGCCTATTTAAGTGGCGTAGCCCAACCTCTGGGTGGTTGGGTATGTTACAGTTTGGTATCAGAGCATCTGGTTAAAACACTGGGCCAATATGGGTCAGGTCTGTTGGTCAGAGTCTTGGGGTTGAGATCGAATTCTGACCATGTAGTTGAAAATCTCAGGAGGAATGGTGTTGCAGAATCTACGAAGGAGATAGAACATCAGAAACCTGTGTAAGGGGTTCAAAGGATCGTGACCATCCCCTTCGAATTTGGGAGTAATCGCCACTGTAGGATCCAGAGAGATTCGAGATTGTTGGATAAGAGGACAAGTGAACATGGGTCATCTGATGAAAAGGCAGTAAGGGCTAAGGTCACCACTGTCAGATCCCATTGGAGAGTGAGATCAACAGACATGAGGCATTGTAGGGAACTGAGTTGCACATGAGATAATTTCCCAAGGTGGTCCCACAATCCAAACCACGGTTTCCTTAAGGGGTTATGTGTCAACATCTGGATAATTGTGGAGCGAAAAGTGGGTTACCCCAAACCGTCAATGCTTACCCCCGCAAATTGAAAGGCATGGAGTGATGTGACTTTTTAGGGCTCGAACCTTGAAACTCCGTATTGCCGAAGTAGATCTTGATCGTCGATCACCAAGAGGTACGTGTTAGCAGATCAATAACTCCGGAGAAATATGTTCAAGAGGTTTTTCAGTTGAGATTTGAAACTCCCGAAGCCCGTAGATCCAGAGAGCCGAAGTAAATCTCGATCGTTCGATCATCCGAAATAGATCTCAAGCATCAGATCATTCAGAGTAAATCTCAAGCATTGGATCGCCCGAGGTGAATCTGGATCGCCTGATCCAGAAGAGATGTGGTGTAAATCTGTGGATTTCGGGTGAAAACCCGAAGTAAGCCTCAACTGTCCGATTCAAGAGGACACACGACATAATCCCGTGTACTTCAGGGAGTTTTGAAGTTTTATATTTTCGAAACCCGAAGACCTGAAAGGATCTCAGCCATTGATCTGCTGAAGGCCATGCATCACTAGATCCAGGGTTTTGCATAAAATCCAGTGGGGCCAGATAAGTTTTGAAATTTGATATTTCCGAAGTCCAAATACCCGAAGTAAGCCTCAACCGCCAGATTAAGGAGGACACATGGTGCATATCCATGGAATCCGGGTGAAGACTCGAAGTGAATCTTAGTCGTCCAATCCAGGAGGACACATGGTGACAGATTGGCCAGTTTAGGAATTTGGAGTTCGGGATAATTGGAAGTGTGCTACTATGGAAACTCCCGAAGTCCCTAAGCCCAAAGAGCTAAAGTGATGGGGCACGATGACATCACTAGGAGGTGATGTGAACCTTAGAATTTTTGAAGTGACATGACTTGTGGATTTCACCTGGGATGATGTGGACACTTGGAATGTGTGCCACATGTCAGTAAGTTTTGAGCATTTGGAGTATTGAAAAGTTAGTTAGAACATGACATGTGTCACCCGCCTGATTGGGCCATGTGTCTGCTTCCAGTATTTCTCCACGTGGTGACAGATCAAGCAGTTCAGAGACTAGGCACTCCAGAGGGTTGCGTTGGGTCAAAAACTCCTGAAGGCCCGAGGGTCATAGTACATATCGACCATTGATCCTAGAATACACGCGACAATAGATATCACAGCAGTTCAGAGGATCGACGCTCTAGGATAAAGTGAAGGCATAGAGTTTGAAACTCTCAAAGCTTGAAGAGCCGAAGCGATTCACATCTGTTGATCTGCGGGAGGACACACATCGACAGATCATGAACTCCCAGTAAAATCATTCCGGGGGGAAGCAAGCGGGGAAAGTTGAGACCTTCGAAGGCCAGAGTTTCGAAGTGGATCTCGATTGTTGATCGTGAAAGAGGACGAGGGCCATTGATATGGTCATGGTTTAAGGTTCTAAAGTTGAGAAGCACCGAACACTGAAGTCAACATTAACCATTGATCTATTTCGGGATCTTTCCCAACCAATGATCACGTAAAGTGGAAGGATAACGTAATTTGAGGTGTTAACTGACAACAAGCGATCACCACCACTTTATGACTCATTCGGTTGGTAATCACTTCAGAGGAATTTCTACTCTAGAATTAAGGAGCCACAAATAGTCGAAGTTCCGAAGTAAATGAGAACCGTTCATCTCGTCGTGACATTAAGATGTGAATGTTGATTTTGATAAGGGATCAATCACTTCTTAGCTTAGCGTCTGGTCACCACCTGCAGTCGTATGGAATAAAGAAACAATCAGAAAAGAAGAGGCAATGCTCAAATCAATAAGCCCGTGGTTTTGCGCATATGGTCATATGTAAATGGTTTGAAGGAAGCACCTCATAAAGATTTAATTCGACAACGAGTTAAAACTAGAATAATACAGAGAATCGATAAAGGATCAAAATATGATCTATTTGTGAACTGAGAACACAACAGAAGCATGAGTACGATATAATGCATCGATCCATGTCTATGATCAACTCATGAAGACAAAATAACTGACACACAATCATGATTAAAAGAGAGTTAATTCATGAGCATTACGAATAAGGGATAAAAAGGAAAAATGATATTAATTAAAGAATAATATTATCATTTAAATGAAAAGGTAACTGTAAATTTAATTGACAAATTTTGTATGATATGTATAGTTCTAACAAGATGGTTTCTTGCAGGTTTATTAGAATTAGAGGTATAACCAGATCAATTCAAGAATAGGATCAGATGTTAGGGTCATGGAGGCATGAATTTGCTTACAAAAGTTGGATGAGGTACTACAAAAGAAAGAATCCTCACATGGGACATGAAGCTAGCAGGTGAATAATGTCATTAATGGGCATAGAAAGGAAACATAAGGCTCCATAGCCTTGAAGGTAGAGATGTGTAGACAGTTGCAAGCTTGATGTGGAAGGAAACAAAGAGATTAAGAGGCGGTGTGTGAATAACCTATATGTGTCAAGCATAGGAGTTCCAGGGAAGGATTTGTTAGATATGACTTATCTACTGTCTAAAATCTTAAATCAGAGTTCACAATGGAAGAAAGATGCCAATGCAGTGGAATTGGAATGATCTCTCACTTCAAAAGTGGCACTGAATGAAAATGGATTTCCATTGGGGAATGGTACTAAGTGGGAAAGAATGGTAAGGTGGAACATGGATGGAAAAGTGTTCAGACCCAGGGATCCATTATGAAGATGAGAAGAATGGGAGCACACAAGTCATCAAGGATGTAAAGGAATTCAAGGACAACCAACTACAACATAAATAGATAAATAAATAAGTGAATTGAAATAGAAATGCAGTAGAGTGCATGAAGCATACAATGAAGTTAAATTGCATATGCATTAGTAGGCATGCTGATACTAAATGCTTGGTGCATATGAATGTGTAATTTTGCATATGTACATGCTTGGATATGCACATAACATGTTGGTGAATTTAGAATAGTCTGTTATTATGAAATAATGTTTGAGTATGACTAAAGGATGGATCATGTATTCAGGAAAAATGATACATCAGGGTTAAATATGTGGATGTTGTTGTTGCTTATATTTTCCATCGAGGTGAAGATCCATGAGGATGGTAGGAATGGTGATCAAAATGATGAAGGGGGAAGTCTGTGAGATTCTACAAATATCAGTTGGTAAGACAACAAAAAGTAGGTTGATAACAACCAGGCAGGTATGCATTTAGTTTCTGTTGATGCATACATGTTGAAGGGGATCAAGGTAAGGATTCCCTCAGTTAATTTTTAGTATTTAAATTGATATGTAATGGCTGAAGGCCTAGAGTGTGTAAGTGTTGTTGATGCTAGAATGCACTTAGATAAAATGTCAGTTGCATATTATGTTATGATTGGTTATGGGATCATAACCAGGTTAATTCATGAGACATACTCCTTATATAACAATGAATACCCATAGAGCTAGTCATGTGTGATACCATAATATGGTTGGATATGGAAGGGCTATAGCGCTATGTGAGTGCTCAATGGTATCTACTGTATATTTGATGTTTGGATTGCAACCTCTTTGTCAACAATGAAGAGCACTTAAGGATTATATTCTTGGTGTTGTGTTTGCGTGGAAAAGGAAGGTAACCAAATAGTTAGGCAAGTAGTAGGAAGTGTGTGGATGATGTGTTGAATCATTGGCTAGACCTTCCAACTCATCGTGGTGGAATAAATGACATAGTTATGTGGTATTATGTAGTCAATGCATGGATGCATTGTGTAGATGTGACCATGGGTATTAGCACATTGATTGTTATCTTATTAACTATGGCATTATGAAAAGTCCGTGTGACTAATAATACATTTGTATGTAATGATGAGTTCATTCCAATTGATAGTTGAATTAGTATAAGTAATTGAATTGTAGTTGTAAACAATTCTGAGAACATTTTGTGATTTTGTTTTGAATTATTTCCATGAGAATATGTGTCTTGTACATGAGATAGTGACAATTTGTTTGGTTGAGGAATGTTGAAATTGCAGGAGGAAAGGGGTCTTGGATATGGAAGTGTTGTAAGACCATAAAGAAGACCAATGCCTATTGCTGCAAGAGTAAAATTGTTATGAGCAGAAGCTCATGTCTAGAAGTTTTATTTTTTCCTATATAAAACAGTTTTGGGAATTATGATTTGATAATTACTGATGAATTGTTTTGGCCGAATGTAAATTGAAGAAATTGTAGGTAGAATGGTCTTGGATATGGCAGGGATGTAAGCCCGTAAGGAAGACTGATATCTATAGCTGCAGAGCCAACCATTATGAGTAGAAAAATCATGCTTCAAATTTTTTTTTTTCCTGTATAAGACAGATTTGACATTTATGTTTGAAATGGTTATAATGATATCTCATGATGACTGTATGTGTATAATATAGATGATATGTTGGAAATGAAAGATGGAAATCATGGAAAAGGCTACTTTTGTGACACGAGAACCATGTGTCCCTAGAAATTGTCTTGTGCAAGAGAACCTTGGTCAAGCAAGATGGATTGCCTAAGGGACTACATAGCAGAGAAAGGTATGCTAGAGCCTGGGCCTGGAAGGTGAGTGATTACAAGGAAGAGGAGACTTTGATAGCTCTTGATTGGGGTCATGCACACAATGGGTATCTTAGGGAAAATAGTGAGCCAAGTTAACGAGACAACCATATGGATGCATATCCATGAACCTCACAGATAAGTATTGTATTGATTATGGAAATTTACTCTTACAATATGAGAAAGAATGATAATTTTATGCACAAATTTTGAACTGACATGCTCGCTAATTTGAAATATTGTAGGAAAACAATGAATGTTGAAGATCTTGAAAAGTACCAGACTACAAGAGAAAAGAAGGTGATGTTGGAGCAACTAAATGACAAAGTCATGGAAGGAAGAAAGACCAATGGACTTGCTACAACTAGAGTTCTAGAACCCACAACTCTGAAGCTTCCTGGCCGAGTGCATTGAATCCGGGGAGAAGTGGAACAACCTGAGGGATTGCATGGCAGAGAAAGGGGTTCATTTCTTTGGGTTGTGAAGGGATGAGAAGGAAGGAGAGCTTGTTGGTTGGAACTACTGCCAGAAATATAAATTATGAAGATCATCATACATGTTTTGGATTGGAATTCCTATGCATACATGTTTTAGGCCAGAGTGCCTATGTATATAATATTGGGCTGGATTGCCTGTGTGAATTAAGGCCAGAGGGCCTCGAATTGTAATGTTAATAACATTGGAATGGTGTTTTGCACCGAGGACAGTGCCAAAATAAGGGGAGGGGGATGTAACATCCCAGTTTTAACCCTTATAAACTATAATGTATTATGTAAATATGACTTAGGCTGGTGAGCTGATAAAGTTGAAAAGCGGCCAGAGTGCCTAGGAAATGTAACACTTCCTATACATTAATAAAATACATTAATGGCTGCAAGACCAAAAAGGACAAAAGAGATAGGGGGATATGATTCCACGAGAGAGGGGGATTGAGGGGATAAGTTTTGTTATTATTATTTTATTTACCCATAATTGATTTTATGGAGAAGAGGGGGTTACATGAGCTTATTGGGAGGGAGGCCATGTGGATCTTGTCTTCATGTAATTATTTAAACATCCCTTGGGGGCTGTTTTGGGGTTGTTCTTCCCTTGGTTCGTCCTCTTCTCACTGGTTCACTTGTTCTTATTCCTCTTCACTCACTACTTCGAGTTCATGTTCTCTCGCGCTGAGCATGGAAATGAATGGTAGGAAGAGGAGAGCCATCGTTAAATGGTTGTAATTATTTATTGATCATTCCAGGAGGGAATGGATTCCTGTGTGCGCGTGAAATTGATGGCAGTTCGGATGGAACTGTCCACAACTGAGAGCCCTTGTAATTTCCAGTAGGGATATTTCCTAACTAGTAGCACTGGAGCCCTAGAGAGAAATGGAACAACCTCAGGGACTGCATGGCAGAGAAAGGTGTTCATTTCTTAGAGTTGTGCAGGCTGAGGGGGAAAGAGAGATGGAAATTAGGATTCCTGTGAGGTTGGAAAACCTGAGAGCTACTTAGCCAACTACTAGGTATTTATTCTTGGCCTAGGACCTGTCCTTGTGGATTCATAGCCCTAGCTCGGGGTTGACCTGCTATTGAGCGTAAATGAACAACAACATCTATGGTTGGGAGGAAATTTCTTGGTCTGCAACTAGTTGGTGAACATTTACTTGCAAAGATAAGTGCTCTTTGTGTTTTTTGTTTAATGTATTTGGCTGTGTATTTAGTTATCTCTAAGATATGTATCCTAATGTGCCTATCTATTGGTTATTTTTTGTGCATGGCACGTTGTTTATCTCTTTTATGTTGCAGCATGTATGTTTTCATATGCATGTGGTGTGCATGCTCCAAATATTGTTGAGAAACCCTTTGCCTTCGAATTAGAGATCATAGAACTGAGTCTTGGGTCTACAATATGTCTAGCTTGTGGGTGGTTGGGTGTTTTGCAGCCTGTTTAAGTGGCATAGCCCGACCTCTGGGTGGTCGGGTATGTTACAGGTTGAAATCCTAAAGTCCCAAGGTTCGACACACATGGCACAAGGGGAATGTTGAGGAAAAGAGTTATATGGAGGAGAACGATCCACTGTGAATCATGATAGGATCGACGATAATCTTGTTTTAAACAACATCATTGAAATATTAAAAGTGGTCCACCAATTTAGATCTGACCTTTGATCGAGAGTGAAGATCAAAGGCGTGGAGTTAGTGTGTATCAACAAGATACAAGGAGGTTAACACAAGGAGGTCTGAGAGCCCATGGTCAGAGTGACCGTAATACATGGAATCCATTTATTTTTCCACATGGTTCCACATGCAGATTTGATGTGGTCCACACAGGAAAATATTTATAATAAACAAACGACAGGGATTAAATCTTCGAGTCCAAATATTGACGACCCTTGTCGCAACGAACCATGACCATCAACAAATTTTGGTGTTGGAGGTTGTAAAATTTTTCCTCATCCCAATGTCAAGATATGTCAAGATGACATCAGGTCTCGTAGTGGCCAATGAATTGTATTGATTTTTGATCAATGGTATAGAAAGGATCTGAGATCCTAATCAACAACCCATATTAATCACATACCTCCACACATGATCCTGTGGTTCTCAGCATATGGTCATATGATAAAATATTCTATTGTCCTAGTTTAAGCCCATGGTTCCAACATATGGTCACATGCAGAAAGGAAAAAGCTTATTGCATGCACAAGGTAATTTTGATTTTTTCTTCTAATTCGAATTCTTGTTCAATTAATGAACTTTGCAGAACATTTGGAGTTCTAAGACAAGAAAACCAATCTAGATTGGTCATCACTTAGGGTTTGGGGCCATTCATTGTTAACCAAAATCATTTTTTGGAGTTGTTCTCTCTCATTCACTCTTCTTTCCCATTCTTGGTTTGAGTGCGGGAAATGGAAAAGAGCATTGATAAAGGTAGTGAGACACTATTGGTTGGTTGTAGGAACTATTGATGTATACCAACAATGAATTTATGTTAGTATGCATGAGATGCATTGACATGTTGTTAAACCTTGTTCACAACTATGAATCTTGAGAGTTCCAGCATTGAAATTTACTTACTAGTAGCACTAGATCCCTAGAAAGAGGTGGACAACCTGAGGGACTGTGTGACAATGAAGGGGGTTCATTTTGTTTTGGAAGTGCAAGATGAAGTAAAAATATCTGGTAAACTGGTTTTGCTATGTGTTTAAGAAACCCATGAGAAATTGATTGCAAACTAGTTTGGGAATTTGAATGTATGTCTGAGACCCATTCTTGTGGATTCATAGCCATGGCTCGGAGGTGACTTGTTGTTGATATTTGGAACAACAGTGCCAAAGTTTGGGTGGATCGCCTAACGTCTACAACTAGTTGGTGTACTTACATTTAAAGATATGTTCTCGGTCATGTATTTCTCTGCTTGTATATTCATTTCCCTTGTGTATTAAATATTATATCTGTAATGTGTTTATGTTGTGCTTGTTGTTAGCTATTGTTGTGCATGGCATGATTAAGAATTATTTTACAATTTATCAAGGTTCTTGACGATTTCATGTGTTTGTTCCATGTTTCTTTATTAATTTAATTAGTATCAGAGTTCAAAATTAGTGAAAGAAGTGAATTTTGGAAGTAGCCGGATAATGGGTACACTTTAGATCAATACCAGAGTGACAACAAGAGAAACATATTTTGGTTTTTTGATCTAAGTATGTTACATTGATACATAAGGCACAATAAATTGGAACATACTCGAATAAAATTAAATTGTCCAGATTATTGTTGAGATAGGAAAATAAGAATCATTTAGTTGTCGCTTCTGAACAAATATTTTGGTAGATCAAATTGGGACAATAGGATTTTTTTAATTGGTCAATAAATATCAATTATTTCACCCTTTTATTTTATCAAGCATCAAAATAAAATAGAGAGGTGGAAGGAATGGGAGGGGGGAGACATTTTTTATCATGAGGGAAGAAAGGAAATAACCTTTTCTTAGGGAATTGAAATTTCATCCAATAATAAAGCTCAATATTATGCACTTCTTCAATGTATACATATTGCAATCATATTTGATATAGAATATTTGAGTATAATTAGAGACTCTAGAGTTATCTTCAAATCTTTGGTTCATCAAATAACTCCAAAAGATAGAAAACTTTCCTCTATCCTTTCTTGAATAAAAAAACCTATCGAATCCATGGCCAGGGTAACATACTATAATGTGTTAAGGGATCTAAAAAATCAAGTTGATGTCTTAGAAAGTGAAGCATCCTCCCTAGCTCAAGGGGTTTGGTAAAAGTATGAGGGGCATGGTTTTTTGTTTATCCCATAATGTTTGTGACCCACTTGAAACCAAATTCATGTAGCATTTCATTTATTAAACATATGTCTCATAATTTCTTATCCTTGTCTCTGAGTGTGTGCAAATGATTTGCAAGGATGCAGGCTCTAGTATATTACATGCGAGAATTAATCCTTACTCTAGATTTTGTTCCCTATACCATGGGTTTTCTTATGTGAGGTGGAATAATGGGAGATGTGGTCTGGTTCAAAAATTTGAGTATGTGTTTCGAATGTTCTATGCTTTAATTAGTTTACCTGGGATTGAGTCTATTTCTATGACTATGTCATGGATTTAACACTTTAATGGTGGCCATTGGAACCCATAATTTAGTTTATCTCATCCCCTCCTTCAAGAATCTTTATGAATATCAAGCAAATATAGTAGGAAATATTTCTTTGTTATGGTTGTTGTTTAAGTGGTTTGGTTTTGGGTGCAAATCTTAGGTTTCTTTTGACTTCTCTCTCTCAACAATGGTTTTGGTTCTCATTCCTTTGTTCTTGGATTTATGGGTTGGTGTTGTGGATTCCTTTGTTGTGCCCCTTGGTCATGTCTCTTCACTCCAATTCTCCAGGTCTTCATATTTCATGCTACAAAAATATTTGGTTCAGTTTGTGGTCATATTTAGAGATCTGGAGTCCACTTTGGTCTATTTGATCTTATATTGGCCTTGTTGTTTGTAAGAACATTTGGGAATTTTTCATATTTTACGGATTCCAAGCATCTTAAGGAGATTCAAAGGATCCTTCAGTGGCATGAAGAAATTATACAAGGTAATAATATCACTCTTCACTAAGTATCTATCATGGTTTAGGATAATAAATAACATTGTGCTACTCATAATTCCAACTTCATGAGCCTCCTTGTTAAAAAAAAATTAAAAAAATGGACGTGCTTGAAGTAGAATGCATTATCCTTCATAATCTAGTTCTAAACCTCTGCAAGGACTCCCTATATACTAAATCAAAATGTTAAATTTCCATCAACTCATCACAAGGTGAACCCAAAGAAGAGGAGACTAGCCATCAATCCAAATAGGCCATGGAATTAGATCAACAAACCTCTATCATTTCTATGGGAGGACATGAGGAAGCCATCAACCAACATGTGTTTAGTTAGACTCTATGTTTCTTAATGTTGTCTATATTTTGGGTGAATTTTGTAAGAAGTATACCTATGTTAATAGATAGGATGTATCAATCAGTACTAACTCCAAAGTTTCTTATGTAGTCTATGAAAGTTCCATGTTTTGTTTATATTTTCACATAAAACATTTTGTATTCTTATCGATAGCTCTGTTGCGACCCTTTAATATAGGATATCCCAATTCTGGTTTTAAAAAAGGGAGATAGAAAATGAAGAATGAAAAATGAGAGAAGATACTTAGGGACATATGAATATAACAATGAAAAAATGTATGATAAAAGAATATCGTGATTTCTATAAACAATGGAATAATACTAATAAATAGAAGATTCATTCCAATTAAGCAAGGGAGAGCAATATTACTAAATACATTTTCCATGGAGTAGGGAGAATGAAGAACACAATAATGGATACATTGTACAAGTAATTCCAAATTTCAAGACATTGTCAATGATAAGGATATCATAGAGATTGTAGATAAAAATAATGACATTTAGTTTGTCTATCAATATTTAATGGTGGTGTAAGAAAGAATAAAGAATTCTCAACAAATTGTTGGAAGAAAATTAAGAACAATATTTGAATAGATGAATGAGGTTGTTATGGGATTGATAAGATCCCATAGATGTATGGTTTAGTTTTCAAAAGTACCATAAGAAAGAGTTTATATCCAATATAGGAATGGGATACCCATAGGAGAAGGTGGAAACAAGTTTGTAGAAAAAACAAAGAGACATATTGAAGGTCAATGTAGAAACAAAGCACATGAAAAGGTTGTTTGATCATTAGAGTAGTGATGGTAATGGAGAGAGTGAATTTGAGTTTAGAATATATCTATTGAGGATATGTTTTTTTGAAGAGATCGACAAAAAAGAACAAAGAATTATAAAGGCACATAAACTACAAGATAACATTAGTGAAAAGATAAGTGAAGGGGACTTGTTAATTTATTTAACAAATTTTGTATTATGTTTGTAGGTACATATGATATAATAATGTTGTGCATGAGAAAATGAGAGTTTCATGAGTTCACTAGACTTGAAGAAGATGATATTTCCAATGCAATTTTAATGTTGGATCAATAAAAAAGAAGAACCATTGAGAAAGATACAATAGAGGTGAAGGTTGTGGTTAAATTGAGGACAACCACAGGAGAAGAGAAAAAGTGTTATGGAGAAATGAATTCCATTGGAGGATATCAATGGAGAGGATAATAAAGAAAAGGATGAGTGTTGCATAAAACTACAATGGGGGTGAAGGTTGTGGTTAAATTGAGGACAACCACGGGAAAAGAGAAAAAGTGTCATGGATAAATGAATTCCATTGGAGGATATCAACGGAGAGGATAATAAAGAAAAGGATGACTGTTGCATGCGTAGAATTTTCATGGGAAGAGGTGCAGATGGGAATGTTTTGTTCCCATAAAAAATTTGTTGATAATTTTGTTACAGGTAAAGACAATGGTGAATTATATGAGGAAGATATTGAGAAATATAATACTGAGAGAAAAGCATAATTGGTTTGAATAGGATTTTAGTATAGAAGATGTGATATAGAACCAAGGAGTAGTTAACAATTATTTGTCTAGAGAAGAACAAAAGTACACCAAAGGAAAGATGCAAAAAGTTAATCGAAAAAAAGAGACTTTAATAGTTGATGAGAAGGAGAATGGTAATAAATCGTATAACTAGAGTAAATTTGAAGACCACACATATCATGTAGGTGTATTTGTAAGATTTTAGCAGTTGTAGTTAGAATTCCTAATTCCTGAAGATAAAGAACAACAAAAAGTGATCAAGAGAAATAATTCTAGCAAACATGAACCTAGGAGTAATAAGTTTGACATAAACATTGCAGTCAAAGATGATGTAGTTAAAGCTAAGAAGTAAAAAATAAAAATCCATGCACAAGACGGAGGAAGTGAAAGAAGTAAGGCCTATTAGTCTAGGGCTACAAAAATATAAATAATTGAAAACCATCGGACTTCAGTTGTAGTCAATTACATGTGTGTTAGTATACTTGAGAAAAATGAAATTGACTAGTTGAAGTGTGAGCAAAGGAAAGAAGATATTTGGAAAAGACAATACAATTTTGTAGGATATATGATTTAGAAGATATGAAAGAAGAAGAATGAGAAAGGTAAATATCACTTATGAAAATCATGAGCAATCAAATATGGAACAAAAAAATCACAACATTATAAGAAACAATGTAATTGAGGGTTCATTGAAGGTTTTAATAAGAGGAGTGGAGCAAGTTTGATAAAATGTAAAGGTTAAAAGTGCTCTTTTATCTTGATCTATGTTCCTTTGTTAAAAGGGTTAAGTGGGCCTTTCGAGTGGATTAAGGGGAAGAAATAAAACATTTAAAAAAAGGGTTTGTTCTTCTTCTCCCTTGATACCTTATGGGACTAGAAATATCATGCATAAGTAAAAAACGTAATGATGATCAAAGGGAAAATTGACAAAGTTGGCATCATGTAGATTCAATTATTTTTACATCGATGACTTATGCCTATAATATGTCCCGAACCACATATATCACCTTAGAGAATCGACAATTGTGTATATGAAGCATTGTTAGAAAATACTATAATGGTTCGATACATCATACCCTGAAGTGGGACCTCTTTGAAACCTCAACGAGTTAACATTGGGAGGTTGAGGTTTGACCATAACTCTCCAATTTTCTCAGCGATTTGATGCCTTGGCACCTAGATGTGGAGCCCACATTTGATCACTCCAAATGGCATCCAGACCTTGTTGAATTTGGGGCTGGCTAAAAGTTTTAGAAAGAAATGGACCAATGAATTAAAGTACCATTGTTTAGCCTTAGGACACATCGATGATTGTTTGAAGAATTTAGTTTTTATGGAAACGATTTGCTAAATTGAATACCAATTGTTTCACTAATAGTTGGAGTAGTTTTGAAATCTTCAACTTCTTATACTTTGAATATAACAATAATTCAAGAGGAGAGTGAAGGACAATTGAGATAAGGGATTGGACATAGAGTAATTTGGCTATGAAAAATAAGGACATTGTGACATTGTGTTTTTTGAAGTCATAAAATAGTTAGGCATTGTATCAAAGAAAGACTCAAACTTCTTAGAGAGTAATTTAACATCCATTATTGTAGATATGATCAATAGTTTTGCTATTGTTAATGAACAAGTATCTCATATTTATTCTTTATGCTTGTCTTGTTGTGGTTTCTCGGTGTGCTAAATTTGATTAGTAGGTCCCCATTTGCATTACAACTTCTCCATAAAACGCTTCAAAGAGTGTGCACTCAACTCTTTTTATTTTTAATGAAAATGGTGGGTTAGGTATGCAAATGATGCCAACATTAATTGGCCTTGTCTTGAAAAAGTTTTGGAGCATATTAATAACAAATTAGTACATATCAAGTTCACTATGGAAGTCTAGGATAACAAAATCCTTCATTTTCTAGATGTTCTTATGACTAGAAAAACCAATGGTCATATCACCGATCAAAGAGATAGGAAAAAGGTCCATAGCAAGAAATATTTTCATGCCAATTCTCATCACCATCTATCACAAAAATATGGGGTCCTTAATATGCTCTTTAAGAATATCCAATGATGAACATTTTGAAGAAGAACATGAACACCGTATAAAGGTATTTAAGGATAATTGGTACACAGACTAAAAGATGGATCAAGCATTTTATAGGGTGTAATTTCATACAAGGAATCAAAATCGTGAAAAAATTAGGTGTCACAAAAGTTTCTTCTTTCTTATATACAAGGAACCACTAATAATATTGCTAGTATTATAAAAGTAAAATATATAAAGACCATTTTTTATCCTCCTAATATTTGGAAACTCCTCAAATAAGAATGTTGTTGGTACAAAGAAGTATAAAGGAGTCAACAAAATCCCCTGCTCATGCAATACATTCATGCAATACATTGGTACAATGAAACATTCAATTAAGGTCAAGAAGAAGGAACATGAGATTGGCATTTAACACAATTACATTTGTTCTTCGATTCTTGTGAAACATTTCCCATAAAAAACTAAACATCTTGTCTTGTTAGAGGACACCCAAGTATTAGCAAATATTTACCACTTCTTGAAGAGGTGACAAAGAAAAACTATAAAAATCCAAAAAGAGCAGAATAACTTAGTTTAGAATGATGGCTTTAAAATCAATAAATTTAATTACATATCTTAGGAGGTTAGAATAATAGATATGTGATAAGTATTGGTAAGTGTTTGCAATACTTTTTACCTTTTGGTGAGATTTTCTTATTATCGTGATTATATTATTGGTCTTTGTATTATTTAATATATGGTTATAAAAAGTTTTCTTCAATAGGTTGAGTTGAAGTAAGAAGGTTGTAATATATTGATGCCTAATTATTTATAATTTTATATTAAAAATGGTTATTCTCTTTATCCACAGTAAGTTTAGTTGTAGCTAATGGAGGATGTGTTTTTATTTTATTTTAATTGGACCAAGTGAATGCTGAGTAGATAAATAAATAATAAAAAAAGCATTAGAATATTTTATTTCATAAAACGTTTTATATACTAAAATTTAATAATATGTGTTATGTTCAACATTGAGACGCTTAGACCTCACCTTCACTAATTTTTTGTGAACCCCACATAAGAGAGGATAACTTGAATTATATGAAATACTACATGACAATGTGTCCACATAGTTGTATTTTTTTCAAACATGCCCAAGAAGATTCCAAGACCTAGAGTTTTTTTTTTTTTTCAAACCTACCCAGAGTTGCTTTCTAGAATATGTTGAGGAACTTCTAACAATAATGGTCCCATTTGAATTGTGTCACATAAACCATAGACAACGTCACAATACAAGCCATTCATACGTGGGCCCATTTGATATATGTCACACAAACCTAACGTTGCACGAATAAATGTCATAAACAATGTCGGAATAAATCAATTTGATCAAGCTTCCACATTGGTGGGGCGGAAGTTTCCATAACTTTTTCTTTCAAGACAAACACTAGAGTGCTTGTTAGTGATTGGCTTACTAAAGGGAGCATTTAAATTATGTATAGATAAATCACTTTAAATTTTGTATAGATAAATAAATAAGAAGATACAATAGTATTTTGTTTTGTAAGTTTATGTAAAAAATATTATTAGACTTGAAAGTTATTGATTTTTGTTATCATAGATTGAACTTTAGATGAGTACTTATTATTATTTAAAGAATTTTTTTCTCCTATTTTTGAGGTTTTCCCATTTACAATGTGTCATTGATTTGGATGTCTATCTCGTTTAGATAGATGAAGATAATTTAGATTGTTTCATGTAATTTTTATATTATGAAAATGATTGGATTGGATACATGTTAGATTTTAGTATAAATTTATGTTTTTAAACACTAGGACTATTTTAGTAGCTAACATTTAGGGGGAATTCCATTAAATTTGCATCTTACATTGTAGTGATCAAAGTCACACCACTCAACATCAACATCAAGACAAATTGTCTTGATGGATGAACTTGGATAATAGTTGCAGGGGAAAACCCACAACAAGAAGAAAAAATATAGGGTTTTTATTTCAAAAAAAAAAAGATTGCAATAAAGATTCTGCCAAAGAAAATTATAACTTACAACTATGTGAATATTCAAAACTCCCAATTGAGCTCGAACAAAGCAAATGTAAACTAGTTATGTTATGCCTAGGAAGAATATGTTTGTATTGCTAGAAGATCCATAAGATCAATGGGATAAGTCCTATTGATTTTATTTTTCTTTTAAGTAAAAAAGGGTGTTGCCTGTTATATTATATTGACAAAAAGATACAACGTTGCTACAGCCACCAAGTGTGTCGTCGTTTGACCGGAAATCGACACAGCTTGGGATGCATATGTTTCTTCTGGATGGAAAAAGAGAGGGATTGTTCCGCCATCTGTCCTGCTCGAAGGAAACCAGGGCAAATGGCCATGCATCATTTTAAGACTATTACAGAGAGACTGAATTGCACAAAAACCATAGCAAAAGGTAGTCCCAACATGGTTGGCAGTAAAAGAGAAAATAGACTGAAAGGGACTAAATCAAATACCCGGTGGCTTGTCATCTTCATGCCACATTCCTCTGGCCTGCATTACAAATGGTTGAGCACACGTTGGACATTTTTGATTCGTCGGGGCATTAGAGTACACGTTGAAAAACATATCCAACTGTTGTCCCATTAGGATGACCCTGTGCTCCTGGTCAGCCATCTGTCCTTGAAGTTCGAACACTAAATTCAGGAGTGCCACCTGGAGGCAGGGTAGCGGGGCGTCAGTATATCCATGCATGGCTCAAGTGTGTGGGGTTTCTTCACCCTCCTTTGGAGTGTTCCTCATCCTCATTGTTACTACCTCGCTTGGAGTAACCGTGCCCGTGCCTCTGTTGCCCAAGCCTTTGTCCTTGGCTACTAAGTCTTCATGGCACTCAATTTCCTCGATAGTTCCCTGTGAAACTAGGTCTATGTAGGGCACTTCCTCGATATAACAAGTTGGGAATTTCTCACAGAGCCCCCCTTCCATGTTGCTTCTTGGTTGAGTTTCAAGGGCAGTCAGGGTGCTTTCCATGTAAGGCACTTCCTCCACATAACAGGTTGGGATTTCATTACAGAGCCCTCCCGTCATGCTGCTCCTTTCTTAAGTTTCAAGGGCATTCAGAGTGTTTTCTTCCTGCATTGTGTTTGTGGGCTTCCAAATACCCAATTCAGAGAGTGGGAGTTGCTCTAGAGGGGTCTGAGCGCCCTCCTCCAGCGCATAATATTCTGCATAAGCCCGGGGTAAGAGACTGGTTGTATTTTCTCTCTGACGCAGAATGGAGTTGACTAGGGAGAGCGCTTTTTCCAATTCTTGCCTTCTCTTTCTCTAAGCAACGTGGGTATACCAAGCCGAACCTCGTCGAGGTTTACATCGCTCCCTAGGCATCGTATTGAAGGAGGGGGTATCAAGCGCACCAGAGCTCACCAATGGTGCAAAGATGCAGAGACAAACGCACTGGAGAAAAACGCACCAGAGCTCGTAAGAGGCGGAAATATGCAGAGCAAGAATGAACTGAGTGTAACCCTGGCTCCTTGCTTTCACCGGTTTATGGGACGACGGTACAGGGCTCCCCTTTAATTCTTCCATAGTTAATGCTTGCAGAGCCGAACCTTTCCCGCGAGGGAGGGGTCGCTTATCATGAGGTTGACAGTAATGGCCTGCTCCCATCGTTAATGTTGAGTAGATGTGGAGTAGCCTACCCCATTTAATATGAGGCCGAGCGTTGTGCCAGGTGGTGGTGTTGCGTGATATTTCACCCCATCCAGGGCTGAGGCATCCTTGCTAGCAAGGTCATTGCAATGCCTCGAGAGTTTAGTACATTCAGAGAAATTGGCTTGCCAGTGGATGAGTTCTGACTTGGTATCGACTCCCGCATTGGCCAGGCAGTCTGCTACTTTGTTTTCTTTTCTTTTCACATGAGAAGGGACTATGGTGAGTCCTGGGTGGAAGAGGGCTCCAAAGGGTTTCCTCTTTCTGTTGACACAGGGTGCACACAGAAGGGCCAATGAAGCCTCTTTTCAAGAGATTATCCTAGGGGAGGATACGATTGTGAGTTGTGAGCCATAGAAAAATTGAGACTTTGGGCCAAAGGATTCCCATCCAGATTTTGCTCAAGATGATCTATGGGTCCTGATTTTTGTAGTTCCCCTGCAATTAGTAGGCTTCATTGACCAAAAATATACCTGTGGTAAAGTGTCCCCATCGTAGGATGTCTAGTCCATATCTGATTGGTATTTTTCTGTGGGCAACACAAGCTTGCCAGGCTTGGAGATTAGTGTCGTTTAGGAGTTGTAAATCTAGTCTCTTTGTTTTCCATTATCTCCAGGGTTTGTTCATGTGATTCGGCTTCCAAAGATCCCTAACTCTCTTGTAGGTATTCAGATGGAGCTTCTGTCTGAGAGGATTGATATCTTCCAAGTTTCTAAGGGGTGATAGCTGATGCCATGATTCCTGCCAAAATAGTGTGCTTTCTCCATTCCTGACTTCCCAAAAGGCATGCTTTTGAATGAGAAGGCGATTTTGCCAGACCGTGTTCCATATGTTAGAGCCTTGGATATGGTCATTGAACATGATTAATTGGTCGGCTTGTGTGTTGGGGGTGTACTTTTGTTTCCATATTTGCGCCCATAGTTCTGTCGGATGTTTTAACCATCTCCACCACATTTTGGCTCCCATGAATTGATTAATCTTTCCCGGGTCACGTAGTCCCAACCCTCCGAGCTTTTTGGGTTTGCATAGTTTATCCCAGCTGAATAGTGCCCATTTTTTATTGGTTTGGTGGCCATGCCACAAGAAATTTCTTTGAAGGCCCCTGATCGCTCGAATTACCGAGATAGGCACTACCAGAGAAGTGAAGAGGTAGGTGGGCAGGGCCTGTAGGACTGACTTGAGGAGCACCAATCTAGCTACTAAATTAAGAGGTCTGAAGGTCCAGTTATTTAGCCTGTGCGAGATGGAGAGGAGCAAGCTATCCCAAGAAATGGAGCGCACCGACTCTCCTGTAAGGGGTATGCCAAGATAATTGGAAGGAAGGGAGCTCTTAGGTATTCCTAAAAGTATGGAAATATGGTTTTGTACTGCAATAGGCGTATTGAAAAAGTAAAGCTTATACTTGTCCAGGTTTAAGAGCATGCCTGAGGATTCCGTGAAATCAGAGAGGATGGAGTTTAGCTTGTTGGCTTCACGAGTAGTGGGAGTATTCATTAGTAAGGTGTCGTCAACAAACTGACTGTACGAAGGTGTTGGATGGATGTTATGTAGGGGCAAGCCTTTGAGGGATCCTTCCAGAATTGTCGTCTTGATGTAGTGCCCTAGACCTTCGTCCATGAGCACAAAGAGGAAGGGAGATAGAGGGTCACCCTGTCTAATTCCTCTGGAGGGAGAGAAGGGTTTGGAGGGTACCCCATTAACCAATATGGAGAAAAAGGCTGAGGATGTAAGCTTGAGGAACCAGTTGACCCACTGTTTTTCAAAACCAAAGGACTCCAGCATGGAGCGTAAGTATTGCCAGCTTATTCTATCAAAATCTTTTGAGAGGTCGAGTTTAATGAGCATACCTGGTATCTTGGTTGTTTTCAGCGAGTGGATCACCTCATTGGTCAGAATAACACTGTCCATGATTTGTCTCCCTTCCACATAGCCAGCTTGTTCTTTGGAGATGATGAAAGGTAGGATTGGCTTGAGGTGAGTGGCGATGATTTTCTAGATGACATTGCATAGGGATATTGGTCTGAATTATCGGGGATGAGTGACTCACTCCTCCTTAGGGATGAGAGTGAGAAAACTTGCGTTGAGTGAAAATAGTACCTGGCTTGATGTTCTGGATTCTTCCACAACTTGCCAGACCTCTTCCTTGATTAGATCCCAGCAGTAATGGAAGAAGTCTGTGGTAAAAATATCCGGACCGGGTGATTTTCCTTGGGGCATGTCCTTTATAGTGAGGTCCACTTCAGCTTGAGTGATAGGGCGTAGAAGTGTTTCATTCTGCTCAGGGGTGACAAGCGAGGGTATGTGACTTGTTATTTTATGTATTGCGTTCGTCCTATTCTCATTGGTTTATGTGAGAAGGTATTTGTAGTATGTGTTGAGATCCTCGGAAATTTGGTCGTGTTCCCTTATAGGAGTGCCTTGAGTGTCCTCCAATTGAGTAATATGATTGATGTATCTATGGTGAACCATATGATCTGTTTGTGAACTGAGAACACAACAGAAGCATGAGTATGATATAATGAGTCGATCCATGTCTGCAATCAATTCATGAAGACAAAATAATCGACACACAATCATGATTAAAAGAGAGTTAATTCATGAGCATTACGAGAAAGGGATAAAAAGGAAAAATGATATTAATTAAATAATAATATTATCATTTAAATGAAAAGGTACCTGTAAATTTAATTGACAAATTTTGTATGATATGTATAGTTCTAACAAGATGGTTGCTTGCAGGTTTATCAGAATTAGAGGTATAACCAGATCAATTCAAGAATAGGATCAGATGTTAGGGTCATGGAGGCATGAATTTGCTTACAAAAGTTGGATGAGGTACTACAAAAGAAAGAATCCTCACATGGGATATGAAGCTAGTAGGTGAATAATGTCATTAATGGGCATAGAAAGGAAACATAAGGCTCCATAGCCTTGAAGGTAGAGATGTGTATAAATTTGCAAGCTTGATGTGGAAGGAAACAAAGAGATTAAGAGGTGGTGTGTGAATAATCTATATGTGTCAAGCATAGGAGTTCCAGGGAAGGATTTGTTAGATATGATTTATCTACTGTCTAAAATCTTAAATCAGAGTTCACAGTGTAAGCAAGATGCCAATGCAACAGAATTGGAATGATCTCTCACTTCAAAAGTGGCACTCATTGAAAATGGATTTCCATTGGGGAATGGTACTAAGTGGGAAAGAATGGCCAGGTGGAACGTGGCTGGAAAAATGTTCAGACCCAGGGAACCATTGTGAAGATGAGAAGAATGGGAGCACACAAGTCATCAAGGATCTAAAGGAATTCAAGGACAACCAACTACAACATAAATAGATAAATAAATAAGTGAATTGAAACAGAAATGCAGTAGAGTGCATGAAGCATACAATGAAGTTAAATTACATATGCATTAGTAGGCATGCTGACAGTAAATGCTTGGTGCATATGGATATGTAATTTTGCATATGTACATGCTTGGATATGCATATAACATGCTGGTGAACTTAGAATAGTCTGTTATTATGAAATAATGTTTGAGTATGACTAAAGGATGGATCATGTATTCAGGAAAAATGATACAACAGGGTTAAATATGTGGATGTTGTTGTTTCTTATAATTTCCATCGAGGTGAAGACCCATGAGGATGGTAGGAATGGTGAACAAAATGATGAAGGGGGAAGTCTGTGAGATTCTACAAATATCAGTTGGTAAGACAACAACAAGTAGGTTGATAACAACCAGGCAAGTATGCATTTAGTTTCTGTTGATGCATACATGTTGAAGGGGATCAAGGTAAGGATTCCCTCAATTAATTTTTAGTATTTAAATTGATATGTAATGGCTGAAGGCCTAGAGTGTGTAAGTGTTGTTGATGCTAGAATGCACTTAGATAAAATGTCAGTTGCATATTATGTTATGATTGGTTATGGGATCATAACCAGGTTAATTTAGGAGACATACTCCTTACATAACAATGAATACCCATAGAGCTAGTCATGTGTGAGACCATAATATGGTTGGATATGGAAGGGCTAGAGCGCTATGTGAGTGCTCGATGGTATCTACTGTATATCTGATGTTTGGATTGCAACCTCTTTGCCAACACTGAAGAGCACTTAAGGATTATATTCTTGGTGTTGTGTTTGGGTGGAAAAGGAAGGTAACCAAATAGTTAGGCAAGTAGTAGGAAGTGTGTGGATGATGTGTTGAATCATTGGCCAGACCTTCCAACTCATCGTGGTGGAATAAATGACATAGTTATGTGGTATTATGTAGTCAATGCATGGATGCATTGTGTAGATGTGACCATGGGTATTAGCACATTGATTGTTGTCTTATTAATTGTGGCATTATGAAAAGTATGTGTGACTGATAATACATGTGTATGTAATGATGAGTTCATTCCAATTGATAGTTGAATTAGTATAAGTAATTGAATTGTAGTTGTAAACAATTCTGAGAACATTTTGTGATTTTGTTTTGAATCATTTCCATGAGAATATATGTCTTGTACATGAGACAGTGACAATTTGTTTGGCTAAGGAATGTTGAAATTGTAAGAGGAAAGGGGTATTGGATATGGAAGTGTTGTAAGACTATAAAGAAGACCAATGCCTATTGTTGCAAGAGTAAAAATTTTATGAGCAGAAGCTCATGTCTAGAAGTTTTATTTTTTCCTATATAAAACAGTTTTGGGAATTATGATTTGATAATTACTGACGAATTGTTTTGGCCGAATGTAAATTGAAGAAATTGTAGGTAGAATGGTCTTGGATATGGCAGGGATGTAATACCATAAGGAAGATTGATATCTACAGCTATAGAGCCAACCATTATGAGTAGAAAAATCATGCTTGGAAAATTTTATTTTCCTGTATAAGAAAGATTTGAGATTTATGTTTGAAATGGTTATAATGATATATCATGATGACTGTATGTGTATAAAATAGATGATATGTTGGATATGCAAGATGGAAATCATGGAAAAGGATATTGTTGTGACACAAGAACCCCGTGTCCCTATAAATATTCTTGTGCAAGAGAACCTTGGTCAAGCAAGATGGATCACCTAAGGGACTGCATAGCAGAGAAGGGGATGCTTGAGCCTGGGACTGGAAGGTGAGTGACCACAAGGAAGAGGAGACTTTGTTAGCTATTGATTGGGGTCGTGCACACAATGGGTATGCCAGGGAAAATAGTGAGCCAAGTTAACGAGACAACCATATGGATGCAGATCTATGAACCACACAGATAAGTATTGTATTGATTATGAAAATTTACTCTTACAATATGAGAAAGAATGATAATTTTATGCACAAATTTTGAACTGACATGCTCTCTAATTTGAAATATTGTAGGAAAACAATGAATGTTGATGATCTAGAAAAGTACCAGACTAGGAGAGAAAAGAAGGTGATGTTGGAGCAATTAAATGACAAAGGCATGGAAGGAAGAAAGTCCAATGGACTTGCTACAACTGGAGTTCTGGAACCCACAACTATGAAGCTTCCTGGCCGAGTGCATTGAAGCCGGGGAGAAGTGGAACAACCTGAGGGACTGCATGGCAGAGAAAGGGTTCATTTCTTTGGGTTGTGAAGGGATGAGAGGGAAGGAGAGCTTGTTGGTTGGAACTACTGCTAGAAATATAAATTCTGAAGATCATCATACATGTTTTGGGTCAGAATGCCTATGCATACATGTTTTAGGCCAGAGTGCCTATGTATATAATATTGGGCTGGATTGACTGTGTGAATTAAGGCCATAGGGCCTCGAATTGTAATGTTAATAACATTGGAATGGTGTTGTGCACTGAGGACAATGCCAAAATAAGGGGAGGGGGATGTAACATCCCAGTTTTAACCCTTATAAACTATAATGTATTATGTAAATATGACTTAGGCTGGTGAGCCGATAAAGTTGAAAAGGGGCCAGAGTGCCTAGGAAATGTAACACTTCCTATACATTAATAAAATACATGGTTGGCTGCAAGACCGAAAAGGACAAAAGAGATAGGGGGTTATGATTCCACGTGAGAGGGGGCTTGAGGGGATAAGTCTTGTTATTATTATTTTATTTACCCATAATTGATTTTATGGAGAAGAGGGGGTTGCATGAGCTTATTGGGAGGGAGGCCATGTGGCTCTTGTCTTCATGTAATTATTTAAACATCCCTTGGGGGATGTTTTGGGGTTGTTCTTCCCTTGGTTCATCCTTTTCTCACTGGTTCACTCGTTCTTCTTCCTCTTCACTCACTACTTCGATTTCGTGTGCTCTTGGGTTGAGCATGGAAACGAATGGTAGGAAGAGGAGAGCCATCGTTAAATGGTTGTAATGATTTAATGATCATTCCAGGAGGGAATGGATGCTTGTGTGTGCGTGAAATTGATGGAAGCTCGGATGGAACTGTCCATGGGTGAGAGTCCTTGGAATTTCCAGTAGGGATATTTCCTAACCAGTAGCACTTGATCCCTAGAGAGAAATGGAACAACCTCAGGGACTGCATGGCAGAGAAAGGTGTTCATTTCTTGGGGTTGTGTAGGCTGAGGGGGAAAGAGAGATGGAAATTAGGATTCCTGTGAGGTTGGGAAACCTGAGAGCTACTTAGCCAACTACTGTGTATTTATACTTGGCCTAGGACCTATCCTTGTGGATTCATAGCCTTGGCTCGGGGTTGACCTGCTGTTGAGTGTAAATGAACAACAACATCTATGGTTGGGCGGAACTTCCTTGGTCTGCAACTAGTTGGTGAACATTTACATGCAAATATAAGTGCTCTTTGTGGTTTTTGTTTAATGTATTTGGCTGTGTA
Organism: Picea sitchensis; assembly: GCA_010110895.2. NCBI lineage: Eukaryota > Viridiplantae > Streptophyta > Pinopsida > Pinales > Pinaceae > Picea > Picea sitchensis. Next base: position 275,790 of record SNQJ01S0008748.1, read on the forward strand.
TTTAGTTATCTCTGAGATATGTATCCTAATGTGCCTGTCTGTTGGTTATTTTTTGTGCATGGCACGTTGTTTATCTCTTTTATGTTGCAGCATGTATGTTTTCTTATGCATGTGGTGTGCATGCTCCTAACATTGTTGAGAAACCCTTTGCCTTCGAATCAGATATCATAGAACTGAGTGTTGGGTCTGCAGTATGCCTAGCTTGCGGGTGGTTGGGTGTGTTGCAGCTTGTTTAAGTGGCGTAGCCCGGCCTTTGGGTGGCCAGGTATGTTACAGGTTGAAATCCTAAAGTCCCAAGGTTCGACACACATGGCACAAGGGGAATGTCGAGGAAAAGAGTTATATGGAGGAGAAGGATCCACTGTGAATCACGATAGGATCGACACTAATCGTGTTTTAAACAACATCATTGAAATATTAAAGGTGGTCCACCAATTTAGATCTGACCTTTGATCGAGAGTGCAGATCAAAGGCATGGAGTTAGTGTGTATCAATAAGATACGACGAGGTTAACACAAGGAGGTTCAAGAGCCCGTGGTTAGAGTGACAGTAATATGTGGAATCCATTTATTTGTCCACGTGGTTCCACATGCAGATTCGATGTGGTCCACACAGGAAAATATTTATAATAAACAAATGACAGAGATTAAATCTTCGAGTCCAAAGATTGATGACCCTCGTCGCAACGAACCATGACCATCAACAAGTTTTGGTGTTGGAGGTTGTAAAAATTTTCCTCATCCCAATGCCAAGATACGTCAGGATGACATCAGGTCTCGTAGTGGCCAATGAATTGTATTGATTTTTGATCAACGGTCTAGAAAGGATCTGAGATGCTAATCAACGACCCATATTAATCGCGTACCTCCACGCATGATCCTGTGGTTCTCAACATATGGTCATATGATAAAATATTTTATTGTCTTAGTTTAAGCCCGTGGTTCCAGCGTATGGTCACATGCAGAAAGGAAAAAGCTTATTGCATGCACAAGGTAATTTTTATTTTTTCTTATAATTCGAATTCTTGTTCAATTAATGAACTTTGCAGAACATTTGGAGTTCTAAGACAAGAGAACCAGTCTAGATTGGTCATCACTTAGGATTTGGGGCCATTCATTGTTAACCAAAATCATTTTTTGGAGTTGTTCTCTCTCATTCACTCTTCTTTCCCATTCTTGGTTTGAGTGTGGGAAATGGAAAAGAGAATTGATAAAGGTAGTGAGACATTGTTGGCTGGTTGTAGGAACTATTGATGTATACCAACAATGAATTTATGTTAGTATGCATGAGATGCATTGACATGTTGTTAAACCTTATTCACAACTATGAATCTTGAGAGTTCCAGCATTGAAATTTACTTACTAGTAGCACTAGATCCCTAGAAAGAGGTGGACTACCTGAGGGACTGCATGACAATGAAGGGGGTTCATTTTATTTTGGTAGTGCAAGATGAAGGAAAGAGATATGGTAAACTGGTTTTGCTATGTGTTTAAGAAACCCATGAGAGATTGATTGCAAACTAGTTTGGGAATTTGAGTGTATGTCTGAGACCCATTCTTGTGGATTCATAGCCATGGCTCGGGGGTGACTTGTTGTTGATATTTGGAACAACAGTTTCAAAGTTTGGGTGGAACATCTGACGTCTACAACTAATTGGTGTACTTACATTTAAAGATATGTTCTTGGTCATGTATTTCCCTGCTTGTATATTCATTTACCCTGTGTATTAAATGTGTATTAAATATATATCTGTAATGTGTTTATGTTGTGCTTGTTGTTAGCTATTGTTGTGCATGGCATGATTAAGCATTATTTTACAATTTATCAAGGTTCTTGACGATTGCATGTGTTTGTTCCATGTTTATTTATTAATTTAATTAGTATCAGAGTTCAAAATTAGTGAAATAAGTGAATTTTGGAAGTAGCCGGATAATGGGTACATTTTAGATCGATACCAGAGTGACAACAAGAGAAAAATATTTTGGTTTGTTGATCTAAGTATGTTACATTGATACATAAGGCACAATAAATGGGAACATACTCATATAAAATTAAATTGTCAAGATTATTGTTGAGATAGGAAAATAAGAATCATTTAGTTGTGGTTTCTGAACAAATATTTTGGTACATCAGATTGCGACAATAGGATTTTTTTAATTGGTCGATAAATATCAATTATTTCACCCTTTTATTTTATCAAGCATCAAAATAAAATAGAGAGGTGGAAGGAATGGGAGGGGGGAGACATTTTTTTATCATGAGGGAAGAAATAAAATAACCTTTTCCTACGGAATTTAAATTTCATCCAATAATAAAGCTCAATATTATGCACTTCTTCAAGGTATACATATTGCAATCATATTTGATATAGACTATTTGAGCATAATTAGAGACTCTAGAGTTATCTTCAAATCTTTGGTTCATCAAATAACTCCAAAAGATAGAAAACTTTCCTCTATCCTTTATTGAATAAAAAAACCTATCGAATCCATGGCTAGGGTAACATACTATAACGTGTTAAGGGATCTAAAAAATCAAGTTGATCTCTTAGAAAATGAAGCATCCTCCCTAGCTCAAGGGGTTTGGTAAAAGTATGAGGGGCATGGTTTTTTGTTTATCCCATAATGTTTGTGACCCACTTGAAACCAAATTCATGTAGCATTTCATTTATTAAACCTATGTCTCATAATTTCTTATCCTTGTCTCTGAGTGTGTGAAAATGATTTGCAAGGATGTAGGCTCTAGTATATTACATGCGAGAATTAATCCTTACTCTGGATTTTGTTCCCTATACCATGGGTTTTGTTATGTGAGGTGGAATAATGGGAGATGTGGTCTGGTTCAAAAATTTGAGTATGTGTTATGAATGTTCTATGCTTTAATTAGTTTCCTTGGGCTTGAGTCTATTTCTATGACTCCGTCATGGATTTAACACTCTAGTGGTGGCCATTGGAACCCATAATTTAGTTTATCTCATCCCCTCCTTCAAGAATCTTTATGAATATCAAGAAAATATAGTAGGAAATATTTCTTTGTTATGGTTGTTGTTTAAGTGGTTTGGTTTTGGGTGCAAATCTTAGGTTTCTTTTGACTTCTCTCTCTCAACAATGGTTTTGGTTCTCATTCCTTTTTTCTTGAATTTATGGGTTGGTGTTGGGGAATCCTTTCCTGTGCGCCTTGGTCATGTCTCTTCACTCCAATTCTCCAGGTCTTCATATTTCATGCTACAAAATTATTTGGTTCAGTTTGTGGTCATATTTAGAGATCTAGAGTCCACTTTGGTCTATTTGATCTTATATTGGCCTTGTTGTTTGTAAGAACATTTGGGAAATTTTCATATTTTATGGATTCCAAGTGTCTTCAACAGATTCAAAGGATCCTTCACTGGCATGAACAAATTATACAAGGCAATAATATCACTCTTCACTAAGTATCTATCATGGTTTAGGATAATAAAGAACATTGTGCTACTCAGAATTCCAACTTCATGAGCCTCCTTGTTCGAATTTTTTTTAAAAAAGTGGATGTGCTTGAAGTAGAATGCATTATCCTTCATAATCTAGTTCTAAACCTCTGCAAGGACTCCCTACATACTACATCAAAATGTTAAATTTCCATCAAATCATCACAAGGTGAACCCAAAGAAGAGGAGACTACCCATCAATCCAAATAGGACATGGAATTAGATCAACAAACCTCTATCGTTTCTATGGGAGGACATGAGGAAGCCATCAACCAACATGTGTTTAGTTATACTCTATGTTTCTTAATGTTGTCTATATTTTGGGTGAATTTTGTAAGAAGTATACCTTTGTTAATAGATAGGATGTATAAATCAATACTAACTCCAAAGTTTCTTATGTAGTCAGTGAAAGTTCCATGTTTTGTTTATATTTTCACATAAAACATTTTGTATTCTTATTGATAGCTCTACTACGACCCTTTAATATAGTATATCCCAATTCTGGTTTAAAAAAAGGGAGATAGAAAATGAAGAATGAAAAATGAGAGAAGATACTTAGGGACATATGAATATAACAATGAAAAAATGAATGATAAAAGAACACCGTGATTTCTATAAACAATGGAATAATACTAAGAAATAGATGATTCATTCCAATTAAGCAAGGGAGAGAAATATTACTAAAGACATTTTCCATGGAGTAGGGAGAATGAAGAACACAATAATGGATACATTGTACAAGTAATTCCAAATTTCAAGACATTGTCAATGGTAAGGATATCATAGAGATTGTAGATAAAAATAATGACATTTAGTTT
>SNQJ01S0008748.1:281617-308867 GCA_010110895.2 Picea sitchensis
GTGTGAGCAAAGGAAAGAAGATATTTGGAAAAGACAATGCAATTTTGTAGGATATATGATTTAGAAGAGATGAAAGAAGAAGAATGAGAAAGGTAAATATCACTTATGAAAATCATGAGCAATCAAATAAGGAACAAAAAAATCACAACATTATAAGAAACAATGTAATTGAGGGTTCATTGAAGGTTTTAATAAGAGGAGTGGAGCAAGTTTGATAAAATGTAAAGGTTAAAAGTGCTCTCTATCTTGATCTACGTTCCTCTGTTAAAAGGGTTAAGCGGGCCTTTTGAGTGGAGTAAGGGAAAGAAATAAAAAAAATTAAAAAAGGGTTTGTTCTTCTTCTCCCCTGATACCTTATGGGACTAGAAATATCATGCATAAGTAAAAAAACTTAATGATGATCAAAGGGAAAATTGACAAAGTTGGCATCATGTAGATTCAATTATTTTTACATCGATGACTTATGCCTATAGTAGGTCCCGAACCACGTATATCACCTTAGAGAATCGACAATTGTGGATGTGAAGCATTGTTAGAAAATACTATTATGGTTCGATACATCATACCCTGAAGTGGGACCTCTTTGAAACCTCAATGAGTTAACATTGGGAGGTTGAGGCTTGACCATAACTCTCCAATTTTCTCAGCGATTTGATGCCTTGGCACCTAGATGTGGAGCCCACATTTGATCACTCCAAATGGCATTGGGACCTTGTTGAATTTGGGGGTGCCTAAAATTTTTAGAAAGAAATGGACCAATGAATTAAAGTAGCATTGTTTAGCCTTAGGACACATCAATGATTGTTTGAAGAATTTAGTTTTTATGGAAACGATTTGCTAAATTGAATACCAATTGTTTCACTAATAGTTGGAGTAGTTTTGAAAGGTTCAACTTATTATACTTTGAATATAACAATAATTCAAGAGGAGAGTGAAGGAAAATTGAGATAAGGGATTGGACATAGAGTAATTTGGCTATGAAAAATAAGGACATTGTGACATTGTGTTTGTTGAAGTCATTAGGCATTGTATCAAAGAGAGACTCAAACTTCTTAGAGAGTAATTTAACATCCATTATTGTAGACATGACCAATAGTTTTGCCATTGTTAATGAACAAGTATCTCATATTTATTCTTTATGCTTGTCTTGTTGTGGTTTCTTGGTGTGCTAAATTTGATTAGTAGGTCCCCATTTGCATTACAACTTCTCCATAAAACACTTCAAAGAGTGTGCACTCAACTCTTTTTTATTCTAATGAAAATGGTGGGTTAGGTATGCAAATGATGCCAACATTAATTGGCCTTGTCTTGAAAAAGTTTTGGAGCATATTAATAACAAATTACTACATATCAAGTTCACTATGGAAGTCTAGGATAACAAAACCCTTCATTTTCTAGATGTTCTTATGACTAGAAAAACTAATGGTCATATCACCGATCAAGAAGATAGGAAAAAGGTCCATAACAAGAAATATTTTCATGTCAATTCTCATCACCATCCATCAAAAAAAACAAAAATATGGGGTCCTTAATATGCTCTTTAAGAATATCCAATGATGAACATTTTGAAGAAGAACATGAGCACTGTATAAAGGTATTTAAGGATAATTGGTACGCAGATTAAAAGATGGATCAAGCATTTTATAGGGTGTAATTTCATACAAAGAATCAAAATCGTAAAAAAATTGAGGTGTCACAAAAGGTTTTTCTTTCTTATATACAAGGAACCACTGATAATATTGCTAATATTATAAAGGTAAAATATATAAAAATCATTTTTTATCCTCGTATTAGTTGGAAACTCCTCAAATAAGAATGTTGTTGGTACAAAGAAGTATAAGGGAGTCAACAAAATCCCCTGCTCATGCAACAAATCTTACATTGGTACAATGAAACATTCAATTAAGGTCAAGAAGAAGGAACATGAGATTGACATTTAACACAATTACATTTGTTCTTCGATTCTTGTGAAACATTTCCAATAAAAAACTAAACATCTTGTCTTGTTAGAGGACACCAAGTATTAGCAAATATTTACCACTTCTTGAAGAGGTGACAAAGAAAAACTATAAAAATCCAAAAAGAGCACAATAACTTAGTTTAAAATGATGGCTTTAAAATCAATAAACTTAATTACGTATCTTAGGAGGTTAGAATAATAGATAAGTGATAAGTATTGGTAAGTGTTTGCAATACTTTAAACCTTTTGGTGAGATTTTCTTATTATCGCGATTTTATTATTGGTCTTTGTATTATTTAATATATGTTAATAAAAAGTTTTCTTCAATAGTTAAGTTGAAGTAAGTAGGTTGTAATATATTTATGCCTAATTATTTATAATTTTATATTAAAAATGGTTATTCCCTTTATTCACAATAAGTTTAGTTGTAGCTAATGGAGGATGTGTTTTTTCTTATTTTAATTGGACCAAATGAATGTTGAAATAGATAAAAATAAATAAAAATGCATTACAATATTTTATTTCATAAAACGTTTTATATACTAAAATTTAATAGTATGTTCAACATTGAGACGCTTAGACCTCACCTTCACTAATTTTTTGTGAGCCCACATAAGAGAGGATAACTTGAATTATATGACATACTACATGACAATTTGCCTACATAGTTGTATTGTTTTCGAACATGCCAAAGAATATGCCGGGACCTAGAGTTTTTTTTTTTTTTTTTCAAACCTACCCAGAGTTGCTTTCTAGAATATGTTGAGGAACTTTCCCATTTGAACTGTGTCACATAAACCATAGACAACGTCACAATACAAGCCATTCATACGTGGCCCCATTTGATATATGTCACACAAACCTAACGTTGCACGAATAAATGTCATAAACAATGTCGGAATAAATCAATTTGATCAAGCTTCCACATTGGTGGGGCAGAAGTTTCCATAACTTTTTCTTTCAAGACAAACACTAGATTGCGTGTTAGTGATTGGCTTACTAAAGTGAGCATTTAAATTATGTATAGATAAATAAATAAAAAGATACAATAGTATTTTGTTTTGTAAGTTTATCTAAAAAAATATTATTGGAGACTTGAAAGTTATTGATTTTTGTTGTCATAGATTGAACTTTAGATGAGTAATTATTATTATTTAAAGAATTTTTTTCTCCTATTTTTGAGGTTTTCCCATTTACAATGTGTCATTGATTTGGATGTTTTTCTCGTTTAGATAGATGAATATAGTTTAGATTGTTTCATGTAATTTTTTAGATTTTAGTATAAATTTATGTTTTTAAACACTAGGACTATTTTAGTAGCTAACATTTAGGGGGAATTTCATTAAATTTGCATCTCACATTGTAGCGATCAAAGTCACACCACTCGACATCAAGACAAATTGTCTTGATGGATGAACTTCGATAATAGTTCTAGGAAAAACCCACAACGAAAAGAAAAAATATAAGGTTTTTATTTAAAAAAAAAAGATTGCAATAAAGATTCCATTAAAGAAAATTATAACTTACAACCATGCAAACATTCAACACTCCCAATTGAGCTCGAACAAAACAAATGTAAACTGTTTATGTTATGCCTAGGAAGAATATGTTGGTATTGTTAGAAGATTCATAGGATCAATGGGATAAGTCTTATTGAAATTATTTGAAATACATTTGGATAATATTATTTCTTGATCAATATGGATCCCACCTTTCTTAAGGATAGACAATTAGTTAATCATAGGAATACTACAATCAATTAACAGATGGTAGATATATTGAGTTATCCTTGCAAACCTTTAATATTTTATTACTAGGATCCATTCTAGGTTATGGTTCCTAGATCAAATAAAATAAAGATGAACAACCTTCACTCAATGGAGTCCTCCCTTCCCTTGTGGAAGAGGAAGACCTTTGAAAATGAATGACAAAGAATTTAATTATTTTCTTACTAAATTCTTTGAATATTGTCCTTCTACAAACTATAGAAAATTCAAATAGATGAGGAAGATGTTCCCAGATATAGTCTATTGCAAACATAAGAAGATCAATCTTTGTAGGAAACCACTTCTATTTCAAAAGATGACAATGATATTAAACAAATTATTTTATTTCTTAATCCAAGATCAATATCATCCTTCTATGTTTTGTAGAAGAGAACATTTTATTAGGTGCAAACATTATTCCTATAGAAGATTAGAGAAGTTGAGAAAAAATTAATTAATGAAGGGAAATAAAAACCTAGAATTGATAGAATCAGTTCTTCTATCTTGGAAATGAAAGAGAAATAATTAAGGAAATTTGGAATTTGGATTCAAATGTGGAAGGAAGGAAAGAAGTGATGGAATATTTTCCAATGAGATTGTGGCATGTATAGTTTAGTGATAAAAGTGAGTGTGATTTGTTGCATTGTCTACTAAAATAGTTAAAGGAATTTTTACATGGATCTTTGGTCCATCCAAATATCTATCCACTACTAATGGGCTCGATACCACCATAAGAGTAAGAACAATAAGTTGTTCAATAACCTATAGATCATTTCATTTTCTTTCACCCCTATTATCCCATTGACATGGATGGATGTATGAATAAATTTTTAGGGTTGGTATTTATTGAACCTATTTTTTTACCAAACCGGTTTTTCGAACCTAATATGTTTTGATGCAGGAGCTTGTTTGCACTGAGATTTTATTTTGTTGTGTCCAATTTTTCACTAGCTAACTAACTACCCAACCCACTCTGCGATCAAACACTATACAGATTGCATTATTTTGTTGCATGACTCGTTTTTTTGGCATTTTGCAGGTGTTAAGGGGCAATTTGGACATTTCATAGGTTGGATGACTGCTTAAGAGGGATTTCTTGCACTATAGAAGGATAATTTGTGTGTGAGCGATCAATATATTGTGGGTTTTTTTTTATCAGCCATACAACTACGTTTTTTCTTAGGGAAAGGAATTTAGTTGTTGCAGAGGCAAATTTAAGTCTACTCTGCCTTGTTGGAGGTCACTTACCTATACAACCTTTTTCTTTCCTAAACATTGTGTGTATGGACTATGTTCTTTCACATTGAGGGGTCATTTTCGCGGTTGCGGGAAGCATTTTGTTTATCACAAAGGGTTGATTTATGCCTTAGGAGAGGCCAATTTGTTTATTTCACGACCAATCTAAATGTTGGAGTTATGATTTCCATAGATCCAGGGGTTTTTACTCTTCATCATGCATCCTATGGCCATGTTCTCTAATGTGTGTATCCCTCTCTTAGTGTAGAAACAATGTCTTGACCAGATTCAAGGTTTTTTGGGCATTATTTGCAGTGCAAACCATCTTTCAAACCACTCTACCAATCCAAATTTGGGGTTAAATGTGATGTAGAGATGCTTTTGTTGGGATATTGTTGTTCTATATTGAAATCCACATCCCGCGTGGGTGTTATTCTTGTGAAAACATGCAGAGCTACCATTGAGTGCAAGGTGGCCTCGTGTGATGCGAGGGAATATTATGGTTTTTTTTGTGTCAAACGCTATTGCAATGGGAATATGGATTCAAAGATTATTGCAGGAAGTGTTGGAAGTTATTGTAATTTCATCTTCATCCATATTTGTTCCTTCTCCTTAGTCACCATTAAGTGGGAGTCTTGGAATATGTAATGATGCTTTGTGTGTTATTGTCAAAATGTATTAATTTGGAGGTTAATAATGTCTACTCTTATGTAAAAGAGTTATCCAACATTCATCATAGGGTAAAACACTATTGTTATCATGTATTATATAAAGATGTGAAGTTACATTTATCTCACATGTATCATTGAGATGTAATTCATGTATATCTCTTGGTATATAATAGAGGTAAGAGAGACCTGTAACAACCTCCTTGTTACGACAACAACTCTCTAACAGGTGCAATTTTTATTTATTTATTTTTTTGTTTAAGGTGTGTGCGCGCGTGTAAAAAGGAATAGACACACTTGACTCTACGTCGCCACCCGACGACTAACAAGACGCAACCACGATGATCACCACAAGAAGACATAAGGCACACAACAAGTAACTGCAAGCATTAAACGACATACTGTGTTATGTACAGTACGAACACAGATGGAAGAATCCATAGTAGTAGATTTTACTATTTCTGCACAGGAAAGCAGGGCGTTTAATCTTAGTTCTCTGCTCCGGAGAGAGAGAATGTCAGATAGGCTCCTGGCCGACTGCTCAGGCAGAAACTAGTAATCTCTGTCAGAAGGTCGCAATGGTGGGAACTCTGCCTTTAAAGGGCCCGAGACTACCGATACGACCTTAGAGGTGTGTCGCAAGAGTGGAAACCCTGCCTTTAAAGGGCCCGAGACTACCGATACGACCTTAGAGGTGTGTCGCAAGAGTGGAAACCCTGCCTTTAAAGGGCCCGAGACTCTTGATACGGCACTAGATTCTTTACACAGAAAATAATCACACACACAGACTTATATAAAAAGCAACTAGCTTTATCAGATCGAAGAGTCTGATATCATACAAATGTGAGTTTGGACAATTCCAATTATAGTACTAACCTTGAAATTTAACCCGACCCTAAACGTCAGCATAGAAATAAACAACGACCTTATTAACCCTAAATTTAACAGCCCAACCCTAAGCCAATCAAATAAAAGCATTGCAAATAAACAATGCGGAGCTCACATTTATAAGTTATCAAGGCTAGCATAGCAATATTCCTATTGCAAGAGCCTTACATTCTATAAGACATCAATCACATGGAATTACAAGAACATTCCCTAGACATAACCATCTCATCACTAATTGTAGTAAAATAACATTTCAACTAAATAACAAGGATTTTACATTTTATTTTTTATGAATAACAATGACACTACGGTAACATTACCATAACCTAACCATATCATCACTTTTACATTCCAAAAATATCCAATTAAAAATAAGGAGTTTACATTTTATATATTGACAACTAAATAAGGACCAACTCTTTACCCCTATGTTATCTATAACAACTACCTTAATCAATACCTCAACGATAACCAAATACTCAATAACATTACTATGAACAAATGCATTAAAATAAACATCACTCTACCTTAACAACCATAATGATAAGGTCTTGGTTTTAGAGCTACCCTACTTACTAGCAGTAACATTATCCATCAATGACATTTAAAATTCCATAACGGTAAAGCATTTAATACTATTATTCCTTGACATACACACCAGCTACAATATGATTATTCCATAAATAAAAAAGGGGGCATTAAAACTTTGCTCTGCTATACCACATAAAAGGCATTTAAATAAAACCAAAGTCATTCAATTTCATAACAACAGACTTACACCACTGGCCACATAACATTATTCGGCGGCTAACAACTGGCAACACCAAACGACAAAAATTCAGGAAACGAATTTAATTTACGCAGCGATCGAGGGCAATTATCAGAACATCAGTTAACTCAGTGGCCATCAATTGGAAGCCTACGAGGCACCAGGTGTCCACACAAACATGTTCAGGGAGATTCTGACCCCATAATACTTGCTATAGTATTACCGCCACCTGTCAAGGGAGTTCCAAGCAATCGAGGAGGGTCGAGTAGATACACCCGATGTCCGGACAAGAGCCTTAAAATCAGAGACCAGCACGGGTAAACGCAGAGATGAAAGGGCGGAATGCCGAGCCAATGAGGAAGACGCCAGGGGAGAGGAAATGCGTTGCGCATTAAAGAAAAATGCAGAGATATGTGAAAAAAAAACATAGTTCAGTTTGGAAACAAATCAGAGATAAACCTTGCACATCGAAGAGGGATTTTTACTTGGCAAACCGCCACCAGGGAGTAGGAACATAGGCGAAAACTCAAGCCAAACGCAGAGACGCACCGGGTTTTAAGTTAAGGATTCCTTCGATACACAGGGTAAATTACTCACCAAAAACGCGCATAGAAAAAGGGAAAACGCTAGTGGTTTCTCCATGAAGGAATGCCAACGCTTCTAGGAAAGCAATGTTGTCCAGTTAGTGGAAACGTAGAGATGACCAGGGGAAAAATGGCGTGGTCGATCCCATTGACGACAATTTAATAAAAAAAAAGAAACACAGGGATGAGGATGTAGTTCGCTGGACAAGTGATTGACACATCCACACAGAGATGAATCTGGGAGTTAATACGCCAGGGAGGGCTCTAAATTGGGCGAAATTAGATGCCACCATATAAATCGAGTTGCCAGAACACATCTTCCAGAACGATTGCAGTAACCATTACAAACAAATTGCCAGCGAATGAGATTACAGCAACAATATAAAACGAATTCGCCCAGGGACCAAATTACAGTAGCCACAAACCCACAACAAATTTTTCCAGAACGTTAACACTGAACCATATAAATAAATAAAATGAAACGCCCAGATACAATCTAAATAAATTTTTTATACATAAATAACATATATAAATATCCGCACGATATAAACCGGTTCGGCTTCGGGAGAAGATCCAACCCCATCTGAAACACACGACCCATTGGAAAGAAAAACACAATATAAAATAAGAAACCCACTCAACCCATTGGAAACAGCACAAACATCTCCTGTTCATGGAACCCATCTGGAAGAATTAAACCAAACACTAAACTAAATGAAACCCCTTTCAGAAAATAAAACACACACACGCATAAATCCGATTCAAACAACCCCATTACAACCAGGATAAAATAACTCATTAAAATACAAACGGCCACGATAATAGCAAACGCCCACAGTGATATATAAAACACAGTCATAAAATCTCTTTTATCCAAACCGACATGCAACAACAGAGTAAGAAGAAATATTTTTATAACCATAACACAATTTCACTCACCGAGGAATAGAAGGGAAAACCAATCAATCCAACGAGAACCCAAGCAGAGTTAAGTTAAGTATTTTTCATCTCACAATGCCAATACAAAAATGTTGATAACAATAAGAGAGGGCTAAGGTCCTAATACCTTCTATCATACAAATGAAAACATACCGTTGCCTTAACTCCCGCCTCGAATGATGACCATGCGCTCTGTGTCGCTCCTGCTCCGTGCCGCTCCCGCTCGCCGACCGTCGGGACTACACCGGTACCTCCCAGCCAATCGCTAGGGGTACTCTGCTTCCCCCTTAGCCCCCCGAGTCGCAAAGGGGCCACACACAATCCAGATGGTCCGTCTAGCTTCCCATCTCGCCTCACAAGGCCGAGCTACCACTCCTATCCAAGCTGGAAAATACCAACTCTCCACAAGTAATCAGTCAAGTCACAATTCCGGCAGCGTAACGTTACGCTAACAACCGATCCCCTTTCTTCCTCATCTTCCCTTTCTTTTATAGAGTTTTTCCATCCTCCAACTTTCCCTAACTCACATTTTGTTTTTCCATCCCTCCAACTTTTCCTAACCTTTCACATTTTAATTAAGTTCAATAAAATGACAATATCTCCCTTCTGCACAAGTGTCTCCATCCCCCTCTTCTCGCCATATAATTATTTTCTTTAAACTTATTAATTGTCCCAAATCCATCACCCACCTAGAATTGCTCCTAAATTTACCCTAGGTGTCTGCAGATCCCCATGTTTCCAAAAATGATGTTACTAAATTAGCTCAAATTAGTAGGTTCTTAATTGCAGATTCCTACTATGTTGACCTTGCTTTTACCATAAGTTCCATCTTTCCCTATTATGTTTCCTCCATTACTTAGTTCCCCAATTCTTATTATTCCCTTCTTCCCCTTTTATTAAAGCCAAAATACCTATTTATTAACCTTCCCTCATATTAATTTTAATATCTTTTGTACTTCTCTCACAGTTAATAAATACTTTGCACTTTTAAATCCATTAGTTTTAATTAAATTTTATTCTCGTCATTTACCCCAAGAATTTTGTGAAGACTAAACTATTACTTGCTGGGTTTTGTTTAAATTTTTATTTTTATTTTGTGGTCCTTTCTTTTCTTAAGTTTAGAGAAAGTAAATTTTACCCCTAGAGAAGTTTTATATTAGGACTTAGATTCGAATCAATGCACACTTTGGTTGGGGAAGTTGTTTAAGGATTTCTAAGGTGTTAATGTCTTAGGGCCATCTAGGTTTGTTTCTTCATCAACATCGATGCGACATGCCCTTCAAGACAAACCTATGTGCTTCAAGGGTGCCACCCACCTCTTCCATTTTCCTTGTGTGACGTTCCCTTCAAGATGCACCACCATGCTCCAAGGGTGCCACTAGCTAACTTGTGTTTCTTTTCATGGAACTATTCGTGATGCACCGCGGCCTGCTGGTGCCACTTGGTCACTGTTTTTATGGACATGCCTTCAGGATGCACCATGTGCTCCAAGGTTACCGCCAACTTGACTAATTGGTAGACATCTATAACCCCGAGTCAACACTCCGCTAGGTGAACTTGTGGGGAGACTATGGCTCTAAGGAATAAGGCCTCAGCCTTATTACGCTTCCTTAGAATCATCAGGAGCGATCGTCGCGAAATACCAATGCGATCGGTGGATCCTCTCAACTAGGTAATCGTTAACCTACGCTCGAGCCATATGAGTGCTAAGTAGGGGTCGTGGGCGTGGCTATTAAGCTTTTGTCCACCCTCTCAACCTCCGAAACCGTGGTGTATCCCTTTACTCCATATGTGAGTATGGTCTAAGCCACGTTCGGTGCATCATCAACAATCGTGTCGTAACATGTCAACATCATATCATCAAATCAATGAAATATCACTGTGAAATAAATCAACCTAAATAAGACACACTCCCTCGACTCAACCGGAAATCCAGGTTCCACCGGATGCCTCGTGATCCCTCGCGTCCAAAACCCCTCAACACTCCACAAAACCAGTCAATAGCACCTCGTCACGCCAAAGTAGTAAAACATCGCGGTCATCTATCATAACGCGATCATAATCAAGGATAAATGTTTTTAACATCATAGCCTAGATCACTAAGCAGCAAGTGTCCCCAAAGAATAAGTTTTCTCAAGCCATGCCTGTGAGCTGATGTTACAATACCCATGAGATACACAAAAACATTGTAATGAAGGATCACACAGTGATCATATACTTTGTAATGATGCATTATATAAACATGTGAAATTACATTTATCCCACATGTATCATTGGATGTAAACTCACATCTCTGTATATATAATAGAGCTAAGGGAGACCCATGAGATACAAAAAAACATTGTAATGAAGGATCACATAGTGATCATATACTTTGTAATTATGTGAATATGGAGTGTGATGTATGGGAGTTCAAGTGTAATATTGGAGATTTCTGAAGAATAAAAAATGCAATACCTTCATGTGGATGTTTCCCCGTTTTGGGGTTTTACCATGTATATCTATGTACCCCTCCTTCTTGTCTCATTATTTTAATTATATGTTTTTGATAGCTGACAGATTAGCAATGTCATGGTGTTTACTGTTGCATGTTTATTCATATGTCTAAATATTCTAGCATGGTATCAGAGCGGAAACAAGTAAGTGTCCAACGAGGATACTTACGATATCTCCACATCTCTAGCACCAAATAAAAGCTATTAATACCAATTTGATGATGCATATGACCACATTGACATGTTGTTGTAGCGTTAGACCTAATTAGGGTTTTGTTGCAACATTGTATGGGCAAGTTCCTTATTGGACATTTGCAATTGTTGTGTTGAGAATTCCTTGTTGAGAATCAGTTTTTGTTGGGTATTTGCAGTCCTTCATGTGGGTTCTTCCTAGTGATTTCATATTTTTATATGTTTGTTGCAAGCAGTACCTGGCTGTGTTTCGCTTTTGTTTGTTTCTTATTTTAGGTAATTTCCAGACTTCTTTTTTCGTATGGAAGATCGTCAAAAGGGGGTTGTATATTGTTACCGATTTACTTGTCACTACCCTAGCTATATGGAAGATATTTTTGACATGTTCAGAGGCATGTATCTCTATTAATTTCTCATGGTGACAAGAAGAAACCATCTAATTCTTAGGTATTAGTTGCTAATGGCTAGATTTTGCTCATCTTTTGATCATATTTTTCTCTCTTTGTGTTGTTGCTAACCCCTTGTTTGTGTGTGTAAAATAATTTTTTTATGGGATTATCATCATGATCATTATATGCTTTAATCTTGGAAGTTCTTGTGTCCATACTATCTC
Organism: Picea sitchensis; assembly: GCA_010110895.2. Classification (NCBI taxonomy): domain Eukaryota; kingdom Viridiplantae; phylum Streptophyta; class Pinopsida; order Pinales; family Pinaceae; genus Picea; species Picea sitchensis. The sequence goes on from SNQJ01S0008748.1 coordinate 293,728, forward strand.
TCTATTTGTTTCACTTTCTCCAAAGAGTTTTTTTGTGAAGTGTTGTGGGATAGCTTGGTTCTAAAGATTATTCATATCTTGAGTTTTTAAGCATATTGATATTTTCATTCAACATTGACTCTCAAGAGTTGAAAGTGTGTTCTTTTTTCACTTTATTGAGGTTTTGATTGCAGTTGTAATGGCTTCCTACATTGTTCCTCTCTTCAACTCATCCTTGACAAAAACAAAGTTTGAAACTATTTCCCACATTATTTGGGATGTTTGAAGTTGTAATCAAGGGGAATGTAATGTAATGTAATGAAATTCCATTTCATATCACCATATTCCAGTAACAATTTAATGTAATTAAGTTCCATATTCTACTGTAAATTCTTGATTATTTTATGTGGGGTTCATTTTTCGATGGATAGACCATTGGGATCTTGTATTGACAATGTAATTTTTAGTAGATTTATTTGGTTGTGAAGACTGTCTACTAGAAACATTTTGATGTATATTTCTAGGGTTGTTATATTGATAATATGGTCTACTACAATATTATTTCACCTGTAAGATAGGTTGGGACAATTGTATGCTTGCCACATGTTCTATTGTATTGGCCATCTAAAATTTTTGTACACTATTGTCTTGTTATTCAAGAGTTATTTCAGCTATCAATTGAGTTATGGTTGTGATGATTTTTTTCTAGCCATATGTTTAGTTGTTTTGGTCGTTTGATGCGTCTATATAGTATTGTGGTGTTCTACAAGAGTTCACCGTATAACTTGGTTTAGGTGCATTTTCGTGATTCATTGAGAAGTGATTATTATCATCATCAAATCCATGAGGAAAAGTGTGTTCTTATTCACTTCTTATGGGAAATTATGGAAGGTTTCATTAAGGGGGGATGCTAATGTAATGCCATATTTCTATGGAAGGTATTGTCTTTTATTCTTATAGGAAGTGTTGGAAGTTATTGTAATTCCATCTTCCTCCTTAATTGTTCCTTCTCCCTAGTAGTCATTAAAGGGGAGTGTTAGAATATGTAATAATTACTTGTTTGGTATTGTTGGAATGTATTAACTTGGAAGGAAATAATGTATATTCTTATGTAAAAGAGTTATCCCACATGCATCATTATGTAATATAATCTTGTTACCATTCATTATATAAAGAGGTGAAATTATGTTTATCCCACATGTATTTTGGGATGTAATTCCTCCATACCTCTTAGTATATAATATAGGTAAGAGAGACATGTTAGGTACATGGAAATGAAGGATCACATAGTGATCATATACATTGTAATGATGTGAAGTTGGAAAATGATGTTTGGGATCTCAAGTGTAATATTGGAGATTTCTGAAGAATAAAGAAGACAATACCTTCTCATGGATGTTTCCCCATTTTGGGGTTTTACCACGTATGTTTGGCATACTCTCCTTTTTCTCTTGTCTCTTTCTTATTTTGATTATACATTGTTGTATGGATAGGAGGATATACTACTAAGGATCTGTTATTTAACATTGTTGTATCTTTATTCATATCTCTCAATATTATAAGATAAGATCCCTTATGTGAACCAATGCTCCAATGTTTCGCTTCAAAGCGTGCTTTGACAACCTACACACAAAGAGAAAGAAGGATGCAAAGTAGGTATTTATAACAAATAAATCTTAACTATAACAACTAGGATGAAAACATATTAGATTCAAGATAATCAATTTCATAGATATTACAAGAGTAAATAAGAAACATAAGATAGGGATATGAAAGAGAGTTCAAATTATATTAACAACATGAAACTGAGGAAAGATACAACCTGGAACTACTGCAACACTACATGGAACTGATCTCCTGATCCCTCCTCCCGAGCCACTGAAGATATATCAAACCTCCTAATTTCTCACTTTGAACAAGTCAAGGAAAGAGAACGAGTCTCTTCCAGAACATTATATATGAGAAAGGTGCTAGAAATAAGGGTTTCCATAAATGAAGGGGAAAATCTTAAAAACATGAGGAACGGGCTTGTGGAATTCAACAAAAAATCACTAACATTATGTTTCTTCTATGGATTATTCTTCTCCTCTACTCAATGGAATGTGTTTATGCTTCCAAAATTTGGTTAGAGTAGTTATACACAATGTTGACTGGCCCAAATGGATTTTCAAGCAGGTAAGGTAAAATGCTTGATGGAGAGTCCCAATTAGACTCACACTCATTTGGGATGGAAAATTTTGACCAGTATGTGGGCCTGGTTTCCACTAAGAATTTTAAAAGAAGAAGAGAGAAAACAATAAAGTGTCCCCCAAATAATTCTTAATAATATAAATATAATCTAATTAAAATGAATGAAAACTGTCTAATATAACTATTTCTAACCTATCATGTAGGAGCATTTCTAAAAAAATAGATACAGTGTAAAATTGTATTATTGTTTATAGAAATAGTTTATGACAAACAATAATATGTTAAAACAATAAAGCTACAGATAGGAATCACAAATAGTTGTAGATTACACTTGCAACATCATCCTTGTAATACACAAGCATCTTTAAATAACATGTACATAAATAGTTCATATAACAAATCATGAAAGAAAATCATGAAAGAACAACACATGTAAAATAGTCCTATATACAGTTGCAAACATTTATGATCCAATTTTTTTTTTTCTCCTTATTGAATAAGAGATAATAGTAACATCTGAAGCTACAATGGGAAAAAGTACCTCTTTTGTTCAATGATATTCCTTTTATAAAACAAGGAAGACCTTTCACATTCTTTAACTGACATTGGTTACATCTATTTGACATACTTATTTTGTCTTATCCTGTAATTTGAATTTCCCCTACATATTCATTAATGAATATATAAACATTAGGAACGGAATTTAAGAAGATTCTTAAAGTCGTCATATTCTCACTATAGGAAGTCGATGAGTCACAACTATTGGAAATATATTCGACTCTTCTTAGTTGTAGAATATTCTATTCTTTAATTATCTTGGGTGTTTCTGCTATCAATTTAGCAACATGGATCCCACCAACATGTTCTTCGCGGATCTATATTTCTAACGATCCATCTCACGCCTGATTTTACCACCTGGAACTCGAGATATGGCTAGATGAATAGTGCATAGTCCATCTCTAATTAAATTCATCTCCTTTTTCTCTAAATTTTCTAGGAATTTGTTTTGCTGATCCAGCTCAAATTCCTCTTCTAAAATGTTCTCCTTCCCATTATATTTTCGATGAGCCTTCTATTGATTGTTTTGGCCTCTTGAAACATGAGTTATGGCATGTTGAATTTTGTTCTCAACAAACGTCGATTTGATCATGGGATTAATCTGATCCATTGATCTCATAAGCCATAAATAATTATCCCACATACATTGTGGGAGGTGATTTGGAGTAGTTTATATAGTTTTCCTACCCACTAGTATTTTTTGTGTGAAGTTAGAGTAGGCATGGAAGGTTGAGCCCACATACATATTTTGGCCCGGAATCTGAAGGAAAAAATTGAAAATAAAATTATAATAAAATTATCCAAAATAGTCATAAAAAAATAACGTAAGGTAAGTGAAGGTAACTCAAAAACCTGAATTTGGGAAGGCTCATATTCTGAATGGGTTTTTAATTTCCAAAATCAATGTTTCCAAAGAAATAAGAATTAAAATAAAAATTTAAAGCCCAATCTATGAATGCTTTGGAATCCGATGGATAATAAGTGATATGAAAGTAAACTTCTGAAAGGTGAACTTCCCGAAAGGTATAATTTCTGAAAGGTTAATATCTAAATGGTAAATATTGAATGGTTGGAGTTCAAAGGTGTTCGGGGAAGAGGGGTTTTGGAAAAATAGGGGAGACATGTCCTAAGGTAAATCTTAATTAGGAAATCTCAAAAGGTAAGTCCCAATCCAAATGATAAATCCCAAATGGTCGAAGTTTGAAGATCATCTTGGAAGAGGGGTTTCATAAAAATAGGGGAGACATGTCCTAAGGTAATTCTTGGTCGCTAAATCCTAAAAGGTAAGTCCCAAATGGTGTTAGGGAAGCAGGTTTTCGTAAAAATAAGGGAGACATGTCCCAAGGTAATTCTTGATTGGGAAATCCCAAGGTAATTTTTTTTATTTTTTTTTCGGGAAAAACTACATATTAAGTAAATGCAATCCTCAATGTGAAAAGTAGTTCCCAAACTAAAAGTAATTCCTGGAATAAGAGGGAAAAATATACATAAATTATATATCCATGCTATATGATGATATAGTCTCAATTTAGAAAGTTCTATATATATATAGTAAGTATGTCAATAAAGTCTCAGTTTGGAAAGTGATAGATATAGTAAATTCCCAAATAAAAATAAATAATAATAAAGTGATTTCGGAGAAAATCTCCTAGAGTAGTGGGATATACTGCAACGTACCAATGACCGTATAGAAACAAATTCACAAAAAGAACATGTAGCAAATATATAATAACCGATTTCAAAATAAATAACTAACGATTGGCTAGAGGAGAAATGTTGACTCACCTGGATTCCTACAATTGATGTCATTCTCGATTGTCATAGTTTCTTCACTCCTTTCCAACAGCTCCTCTGCAACTTGCAAGCCTTAAAGATGGAAGAATATACATAGAGGTATTTATACTAATAACCACCTATTATTCTAATGAAATACATCAGTAAAATCTCAACAACTAGTACTCTACGAAATAGATGTAAAGAGATTGCAAGCAAAATGTTACGAATACAACATATTTCAAAGGAAGTAGATTCTATTTGTATTCAACAGTTAAGTTGGTTACAACTTTATACTTGACCTACACAATGCTACCCTGTCAAGAGAGATCCCAGATCCCAGGTTCTTCCACCCTTGCTCCTACTATACAAGATGGTATTGACTTCTGATCTATCACATGCTCGAAGAGAATATAAGGGGAAAATCTTGGAAAGATAAGTTGATGATCAGAAAGAGGGACTGGAAATAAGGGTTTCCAGGTCAATCCAACAATAATAGGGATATATAAGGGTTTACATACTTGGTAGGGTTAGCCAAACAGAGTTTTCCTTAATGTGTACAAATAACCATTACTTGTCATTACCTTTCTCCTTATACAAATGCTCCTTTTATGCAGTGTCTATTTGGTTAGAGATGGTTGAGTATGGGTAAAAGAAGTTAGGAAACTAACCAAACATATAAATAACCATTAATTGGGCATAATTATATATATATTAATCATTTTCTGACATGTATGTTACTGTCCCTTCATTGGTCCGCATGTATTCGAGTACCATAACTATTAGGGCACATACATCTTCCTGAAAACTATTTTTTGGAAGGTCTCAAGGAGGTATGGGGAATAATAGTATGTAAATAGGTTAGAGATTATGCCAATAATATTGTCAATTCTTCAAAGGTGGAAATTGATGTTGTAATAGATTCCCCCTAATGGGTGAGGTCAGAAGAGCAATTGATGGATGAAATACATTAAAATTATTCAAAAGAGCAGTGTTCCAAGGTGAAGGTCATTGGAATCCAATCTAAGGACAACAAGAAAACATAGAAACAAGTTAGAATACTCAATCCCCAAGATGGTCATACCCATTCTCATGTGTGATGATAAGCATGGCCACCAATCAAGTACACTTTGGATCCATGTAAAATGTATATATAGAAAGCAGTGATCATGGCCACGAAAGAGATACAAAGTGGATCCATGCCAATCATAGATATGCATGATCACCCTATTGACGACCTCTATCTAGGCATCAATTTGTTGGTGGAATGCAATGGATTTGGTGAGATTGGTGTCCAATAGTGACCAAAGGCTTGGCCAAAATGTGCTTAGGAACTTGTTGTCTCGATCTAAGATGATGGTTTGTGGTATCCCAAAATGTGCCGACACCCATTCGAAGAAGAGATTGTTAGTGGCCTCCACTATGATACTCTTCTTGCATGTTGTCAAAATGGACATCTTAGAAAATTGACCAACCACCACAAAACACAGTTATTTCCCTACATAGTTGAAGGAAGGCCAGACATGTAGTTCATAGAGATGGATTCCCAGTGCCTATCCGGAGTAGGGAGATGGGTTTATATGCCTTGCTTCTTAATGGATGGTTTGGAAATAACACAAGAAGTGAAAGACTGAATGTACTTGCCAACTTCATGTCGAAGTTTTGGCCAATAGAAATGCTTCTGCAGAATTTACACTATCTTTTCCACACCAAAGTATCTTGCCATCTGACTGTCGTGAGCTTCCAAAATCATATTCTCCCACTTTCTTGAAGGAACATAGATATGGCCTAGATGTCATAAAAATCCATCCCAAAAATGAAATTCGGTGATAGGCGTTCCTGTGCCCAACATCTAGTAAGTGGTAGCAAAGTCAAGATCACTATTGTAGAGTTGGGGCAACCCCGAGGCCTCATATCCATAGGACTAGAGCATTCTGGTTAATGTTGCAACTAGGGGTCAATTGAGGAAGTCAATGATGTGATTGGTGCTCCCTATCTGATATTTGATGTTGAGATGAAATTGCTGCAAGTATGTTCACCACCTTTTATGGCGAGTGCTCTGTAATTTGTCTTGTGTCTGCATGAACTACAAAGGCTTGTGATATTATGAAAGGCTCACATGGTACGAGGTTTGTTTTGTTGTTGACTTGACATATTTTGTATTTTTTGGATGGGTTGGCTACGTTGTTGAGTTTTCCATGCATTGAAGGTGATAGGATGTGGGTAATTACTCCATACTCTTACACTCTATCACACCCATTCACCATGGATTTTAGTCATTTGTGTTGTTGGATGTTGAATGAAAGAGATCTAAGCTTTGTTGGTGTAAACCCTTGCACCTGGAAGTTTTGGTAACAAACTCCTATTCAACCCTATTTCAAAAGGCATATTTTTGCAAATGTATGAATTTCAACTCATTTTACATCTTGTACATCATATGTTTCATTAAAATGGTTAATTTCGGTTGTCTTTGACATTGTTGTGTGCATAAATGTCTCTTCTCTCCCCTCTATACCATTTCTTGAAAGAAAAAACAAAAGTATGTTTTTGCAAAAAAGTAATGGTAGTTATGTTTTCTTTCTCCATAACGTTTAAAAAACAAAGAAATCTCTGACAATCCCTTTTTGCATGCACTTGAAGCTCAAAATTGGTCTCTCTTTATGGTTGTAAGTGTTCTGGTCACTCCAAGTTTTTTTTTCATTTACTTGATTTTAGTCATGGTTTATCAATTAGTTGGTCTTTTCTGGAAAGGGGTTAAAACACAATGATATATATGCACTAGTATCATCCACATTTTTTACTTCAGGTTTGGAAAATAGTTTTCCTTTTAAAAAGAAAAAACCCAGGATCAAACCCTAATAGTGTGAACACTTGAATTTTCTTGGGTTTCACCCAGATTTTCTGTTATGACATGAGCTTATGCGTTTGATTTTTTTTTTATCATGATTGTTCCTTTAGGGACTGTGAATGTTTAGGTTATAGTTAGTGTTCCAACAGTAATGGGTTTGGAACCCTAACCCGACAGTAAACTTACAAGCTTAAGAATTTATGATGGTTTTAAGTCCCATGATTTCTATGGAATATAATTGTCTTGAAAGTATTTCATAGAAGCTGAATGTTTTCACTTGTTGTTATGATTATGGATTTTATCGAACATATGTTTCCAATTTTGGAACCACAAATTAAAACTATGAGTTTCAATACCTACCTCTATGGATAGAAGATTACCAAACTCTAACTCTTTAGCTAATATATATTATCATTTGAGTTGTAGTTTCTTTTGTGACTTTCAATGACCTATTGGGATTTTAATTGATAAGTTTAATTCTAGTTTTGATAGTGATGTGGCCAATTTCATATAATCATTCAGTGAAATTTAACTTTCATTATCATGATTGCTAAAAATATTTTGTAGATAATGTAAAAAAAATATGAATGGCGTTGTCAGCTATAAACTATGAGTGAAAAATGATGAGAATGGAGTTATGCTATTCTTATATTCAGAATGGATAGAAAATTATCTAAGTTTATTAAAAATGTTTCATGACTCTAGTTCTTGTATGATCTAAATTATTTTCGACACGAAATGAGAGTGGAGATATAATAAATAAATGTATAGAGATATATCATATATCCAATAATATAACAAAAAATTATCATAGATACAACCATAAACACAGAGATACAGTAATACACAATTTCTGTTAATGAGAGAAATGTACAAACATGTAGAAATACAGAGTAAAGACTCGCTAGAATGGTGGCATCTTATCTCTAAGAAGAGATGTGGCGGCTACTCAGATTCGCAAGAAGATGATTACACTAAGGCTATAAAGGCCTTTTTAACATAAGTAAAATCCAAAACCCTAACCCTGGAAGATGAAAATCCAACAGTTTTGTGGACCCCTTTTTGGGTAGTTTGTTGTATCAACTTCCCAGGGGCGTAACTTTAGCATATGATCTCTGGTTTGGGCACACAATATCTCATTTGAAATCTATCATTGAGGAGATTCATTTTGGGGGCTCAATCAAAGCGTTTAGCCATCATTGAGGTGCTTGAAACCGGAAAAACTTCATTTAGGCCCTCAAAATGGCCCTGGAAGTTTGGAGCTACTAAAAATATTAAGTTGCTAACAAACTATTTTGATCTAGTTGTAATAGGTGGGTGGCCATCGATATCCACTTGGATCAATCATTCCTCCTTATGAAGAAATGGTATCCATTGTGTTGAGTTCCAGGGGGAGAGGGGAAATCATTTGTTGAATCTAAATCTTGGTGAGTTGCTTTCCTTGCTGGAGAAGTTGCACTGCTTGGTTTGTGGAAGGATGTCACGAATCTGTTGATGGAGAGGTTGAATATTTTCAACCAACCTTTTGTATCTTGGATTGAATAGGAAATGTGGAGGCACCCTTGTAGGTGAAGAAACAATATATTCTTTCTCTTCTGCAATCTGCTTCTATTGGATAGAGAGGTCTTGGGCCATGACTGCAGTGGTTGAAGTGTCCTTTTGTTCATGTTTCAAACATATTATGAAGAGGCTAAATTTGGCAGTATGTGAGATTACCTTGTGGAACTTTTTTGGTGGGACAATAGTCAGAACTACCTCTGGTATCCTATAGAGTTGACCCCCCAGATAAACAATGACACTACGGGGTCGAGACTCATAAACAAAATGATGTTTCTACATATATGGTTGGCCCAAAAAAACATCACAGACATCAAGAGGGGAAATATCGCACAATACCTTATCCTTGAAGGGATTGATGACATAGGATCTAGGAGACACTATTGACTGACACAAAGATCTCATCCCTGGTGAATCCACCCAATGTTATATGGTTGCAGGTGTGGTGTTGTCAACAATCCCAATTGTTTGACGACCTTTACTTATATGAGTTTATTTTGGCTTCCGTTATCCACAATAAAATGCAATGAGGTCCCCTTCACCCACATCGTTGAATGAAATAGGTGCTCCCCCTCTTTAGGATCAGCTGGTTCTTCTGGTTTAATTGTTGTGATCGTGATAATAACAATGGGGTCTATGTTAATGATTTGTCTTCTCCCATTATTTTCTGAATCAAACTCTGAATTTGGGTTCAGATGTTTTTCTTTGATATCGGGTGCCAATTAATGTTTTGAGATACATTCATTAGTGTTGTGCCTGTAGATTTTGTGGAAATCACACCACTTACTAGTTTCCTTTTTCGTATTTTCGTGACCTTTATTCTCCTATGGCTTAGACTAGTTTTTGAGAGTCTATTTGTTAGAGTTGTATTTATCATAATTTGGTTGTTGCGAATTTGCATACCCAAACTCCCAATTTTTCCGGTGCCTAAATTTCTGCTTGATTTTGACAACATATCGATAGGCAAAAAATGATCAAGAGCATCCTGGTCTGATTAGAGATAATAAATAATCAAAATAATATAAGAGAGGAGATATAATAAATAAATGTACAGAGATATATCAAATATCCAATAATATAACAAATATTTATTAGAGATACAACCATAAACACAGAGATATAGTAATACACAATTTCTATTAATGAGCAAAATGTACAAAACTGTAGAAATACAGAGTGAAAGACTTTGCTAGAATGGTGGCAGCTTATCTTTGAGAAGAGACATGATGGATACTCGCATTCGCAAGAAGATGATTAAAATGAGGATATAAAATCTTTTTTAACATAAAGAAAACCAAAACCCTAACCCCGGAAGATGAAAATCCAACAATTTTGTGGACCCTGTTTTGGGTAGTTTGGTGTATCAACTTCCCGAGGGCGTAACTTTGGCATACGATCTTTGTTTGGGGTGCACTATAGCTCGTTGGAAATGTATCATCAAGGAGATTAATTTTGGGGGCTCAATTAGAGCCTTTGACTTTCATGAGGTGCTCGATCCCGAAAAAAGTTCATTTAGGCCCTCAAAAAGGCCCTAGAAGTTTAGGAACTGAAAAACTGCTAAAAATAGTAAATTGTCATAAGACTGTTTTGAGCGAGATGGAATAGGTGGGTGGCCACTGATATCCACCTGGATCATTTTAAAATCATATAATGTATAAGTTGGATAAATGAGGTTATAAATGGCCATGATGAACATGAATATGGTTTATGTTATTAGTTAGCATATAACATGTCTTGTAAAAGAAATTTTTAAAGAAAAATGGACTATTATATAGACTCACTGTCTTTCATCGATTTCACTTTTTGAAAAATGTTCCCTTAATTCCTACTCATTTTATCTCATGTTCTCATATGTTCCCTATATATGTAATAAATATAAAATATATTGCATCAGAAAGGCATAGTGTGGATGTAAACAAAATCTTGTTACAACAAATTATGAATGATATGACCTAGAAACATTTCTAAAATGCTTGTTTTGGTGTGATTGAGTCGGTTGAAGATTTGGTGAAATTGATTTTTTTTAAATGGAAGTCATATATTTATTATATATATCTAGTTTACCTCATCAGTCTAACTTTTAATAAGTTGTTTCTTAAAGTCCCTATCATCAATTTATTTTCACCATTTCAGTGCTATCTATATAATAAATATGCATAAAAATTATTTTTTTTTGGGATAGAATCAACATGATAAGAGAACATAATTAAAAGATTTCAATAGGATTGATGATTATTCTGGTTCATTGATGTGATGATGAACACTGGTAGACTTACTTTTGAAATGAAATTTAGACAATATGGAAATGATAATTAGTTTATATGGGTGGAATAATTGTTTACTATTGATTGGCATGTATATATGGATGATATATGTATGTCCCTATTTCACTTTATTCATTTTCACCTCCCATTTTTTTTTTATGGTTATGTCATGTCAGAGTCAGTTTAATCATTTAGAAAAAATGTATTAGATGTCTTATCTTATTGTTGTTTTATATTTGTACTAATTGGATTACCATGGTTTTAGATGAGCTTCTTCATCAGGGGTAGAAACAGAGGAATAAATGGGGGAAATAAAGGAACAAGATAAAAAGGGTCTAACACTTTTTTGTAATGTCCCAAACGTTACGAAGACAAAAGCGAGATACAGCAGGTAAATTTTTTTTTTCCTTTTCTTTTAAAGTTGTGTTAGGGAAAAACATCACAACTAAATAAAGGCATCATTGACAAAGGTGCAATATATAAGAGGAAAAACATTAACGCATTAACCATCATCACGAAGAAAGTCGATACATCATCATCATGAATGACGAACACATATCGATGCAAAATCACAATAAATAGAAGCCCATAATCATAGCGTTTATACAGTTAATCATGATGCATATACAATACGACCCAATTGCTCAACTCTGCTCATAGGGACAATCATCAGATAATTCCAAGAAGACATAAGACAACATAACGAGTCATAAGGATCAACAACCATCCATTTCATCAGTCCATCACTCCTAATCTCAATAACCAGGGCACAAGGGTAACCATCATCGTATCAATCATACATCATTATTTAAATATTCGTTGCGCACGAGAGTAAACAATTCTAGAACATTCATATGTCAACTTAAGTAATGGCACATGATTAATTAGCATCTACTCATGGCGCAAGAGTGATCAAGTTTTTAAAATTCAAGGTGCAAGAGACATATTACAAAGCGATCACACACCCACTTTAATTAAGGTGAGCAAGTACAATTTATTCCTAATCTGATCATGTGTCATCGTTTTGCAACGCACACGGGTAATTAAAAGCATAATCAGTTATGTGTCAATCATATTCCATGAACCATGCAATCTAACCATTAACCAATCATAAAATAAATCATTCGTCTCTTTAATTTCGTTCGCGCAAGAAGACTAATAGCTACACAATCATTTATTACAACATATTCTCCTTGCGTGCAAGAAGTCTGGCCATTTAATTAGTCATAATTAAATGTTAAATTTGTGACACCAGTGAGCTAAACTTAATCATTCCTCAATCATTTCATAACCATTGCACAGGGAAATCAAACTCAATCAATCGTACAGTCAACATAGGTTCATAGCGCTAGAGTAAATTAGTTACATAACTATCCAAATTAAACCCAATTAGCACTTAATTGCATCCATCAATGCAATCACATATATAAATACATGATCTAACACAATATTTAGGTCCATTGGTAAACCCTCTAATAATTTTAAGAAGTCATCTTACAAGGACACACATAATGCATGTGGACACAAAACCATACATAAAGAGTACTAAACTAATATCATAAAGGGAATTGAGTTTGATCATGTACTTTGTATCACACTAATTATAACCAAAATAAGGTTTCATATTTTGGAATATGTGACCTAACACTAACTATAAGTAAGGTCATTTAGCCACAAAAATATTCAATATATATATAAATTTATAAAATTACCTCTATTTTAGAATTTATGACATCTTTCTATTTATTTAATCCCCTCGTTATCTCATCAATATCTGGAAGCATTCACAATGTTTAAGATATAGTTAAAAGAGATATCAAAGTTACTACTTCTCTGAGGGCATCGGTAGCCATGAGCTATAGGGACAATGGTTTTCTATGGCTTGTCAATTACAATATGAGTATGGGATTTTGTATTATGGGTGGAAATATGGTTTAAGGTTGATTCATGAATCTTGAGTACAAAAGGAAATTAATTAATTAGAAGGTATATTTAATTAAAACATTGTATATTTAATTAAATGATCATGAGGAGTGCTAATAATCTGCGTTGAGTTTATGATAAGTTGTAACTTAATATTTTCCTCTTCAAGGTCGATTTTTCAGCTATCTCGTTAAATTCACATAATGAATTTAATAAAGAATTCCCATTGTTGGATTTGGGTTTCATTCATTAAAGTTGGCAATTAAAAGAAACACGGGTAAAACCTAAATAATCGATCCCTCCCAACACTCCTATTGGTGTCTTTAAGGCAACAAAGTGCAAGGTAAATTCCAGCTGGTCGCTAAAGGAGGAAAGTGTGTGGCAGACAACATGCAACATCACAAGAATGCCAATCATTTAATGGATAGAATCGTTGGAGGAAGCATTCGATCCTATGGCAAAGAAAAACAGAAATGGTTGAGTAACACACATTAACACAGAGGAGGTTGGATGCATTATGGGAGTTAAGGAAACACCGTGGAGGTAGGTAATAGTTCTGGAATCAAGGAATGTAGAGCACAACAACGCAACAACATGCACAGATGTGAGAGACACACACAGAGCCAAGGGAATGAACACAGAAGGACCTGGAAAACGATGAGGGCGCACAGGCAGATGCAGAGGTAAAACTTGTGTGCTGAGCGATATTAAAATGTGATGGCTAGGTAAAGAGCACATAAAAATCATCCCAATCCCCTGGTTGTGTAAGATGAAGGAATAAATCATCGTTGGGAGTCTCTCTCATGAAAATCGTTGGGAGTCTCTCTCATGAAAATCATCCCAATCCCCTGGTTGTGTAAGATCAAGGAATAAATCAAGGCGCCATGACTCTTCTCACACCGGGAAAATGCAAACGTTGGATGTGTAAGCACTTTTTAAAGGAGAAAGCCAAGCTTCTTACACATAGGGAACATGACATAAAGGCTGGGTATGGACATATTAAAGCAATCCAACGTAGAGATAAGAAAACCCAAGTGTAGAGAAAAATTACCCAGGCGTATACTAACACAGGGCATAGAGACACCAATGGGTTTTTTTTTTCTTTTCTTTAAATTGCTAGGTGCATACACGTGAAATAAACTTTGGGATACCTTCGCTGAGAAAACAGGTAAAAAAAATGATGTCAATAAAGGAAGATGCAGAGTCTGAGGAGCAAAAGGGCCAACAAACTTAGATATTTGAACCCAAAACATAATTTCGAATGTGAATACAAGGGTACAAGAAACAAAATACAAGGGGCAAGAAAAACTTAAAATCATGCACTGAACTAGAAAACTAGCCACATCCATCTACATACAAACCTCATGAAAAAAGTATATACCTTACAATGTAAAATTGAACCTTTGTAACTTAACCAGTGATTGGACTGGTTGATGAACTTCAGCCACTGGCGATCCTCCTTGCTCTCGCTTTCTAATCGACGAGACCTCACCGGTACCTCTCGACTAATTCTAGGGGTACTCTTCTTCCCCCTAATCCCCTAGATACGCAAAGGGGCCACACACACAAGGAACAGAGAAAAATATAGCTCCCAGCTCGCCTCGCAAGGTCGAGCTACCACTCCCTTTTTGAGTTGAGCATCCCAACTCCCACAAGAAAATTTTTGGCAACATAACCTTATGCATATCGGTCGTCCTCACACCCCTTTGTTGCAATCTCTTTTATAGAGTTCATCTTAGATACAATTTCATTTGCACATTAATTTATTTTTATTAAAATTTAATTAGGAAAATTCTCCAGCTTGTTCTTTAAATTTTTTGTTCTCTTTGTTTACGTTTTCTGTCTTTGCTTTTAAATTTCCAGATGCCATCATATTAGATTCAATTTCTACGGCATCATCTTGCATCTTTGGAATATCTATTGACCGTCTCTCTCTCAACAATAAAGCAAAGTCAGGATCGAAAGCTCCAGCATAAGTTACTTTAGCCGAAGGTTGTGAAGGCTTTACTTCAGCTGGAATTTTGTTATATAGTTTATTAAATCTTTGT
>SNQJ01S0008748.1:308917-322003 GCA_010110895.2 Picea sitchensis
GGTAGCCATGAGCTATAGGGACAATGGTTTTCTATGGCTTGTCAATTACAATATGAGTATGGGGATTTTGTATTATGGGTGGAAATATGGTTTAAGGTTGATTCATGAATCTTGAGTACAAAAAGAAATTAATTAATTAGAAGGTATATTTAATTAAAACATTGTATATTTAATTAAATGATCATGAGGAGTGCTAATAATCTGCGTTGAGTTTATGATAAGTTGTAACTTAATATTTTCCTCTTCAAGGTCGATTTTTCAGCTATCTCGTTAAATTCACATAATGCATTTAATAAAGAATTCCCATTGTTGGATTTGGGTTTCATTCATTAAAGTTGGCAATTAAAATAAACACGGGTAAAACCTAAATAATCGATCCCTCCCAACACTCCTATTGGTGTCTTTAAGGCAACAAAGTGCAAGGTAAATTCCAGCTGGTCACTAAAGGAGGAAAGTGTGTGGCAGACAACATGCAGCATCACAAGAATGCCAATCATTTAATGGATAGAATCGTTGGAGGAAGCATTTGATCCTATGGAAAAGAAAAACAGAAATGATTGAGTAACACACATTAACGCAGAGGAGGTTGGATGCATTATGGGAGTTAAGGAAACACCGTGGAGGTAGGTAATAGTTCTGGAATCAAGGAATGTAGAGCACAACAATGCAACAACAGGCACAGATGTGAGAGCCACACACAGAGCCAAGGGAATGAACACAGAAGGACCTGGAAAACGATGAGGGCGCACAGGCAGATGCAGAGGTAAAGCTTGGGTGCTGAGCGATATTAAAATGTGATGGATAGGTAAAGAGAACATAAAAATCATCCCAATCCCCTGGTTGTGTAAGATCAAGGAATAAATCATCGTTGGGAGTCTCTCTCATGAAAATCGTTGGGAGTCTCTCTCATGAAAATCATCCCAATCCCCTGGTTGTGTAAGATCAAGGAATAAATCAAGGCGCCACGACTCTTCTCACACCGGGAAAATGCAAACGTTGGATGTGTAAGCACTTTTTAAAGGAGAAAGCCAAGCTTCTTACACACAGGGAACATGACATAAAGGCTGGGTATGGACATATTAAAGAAATCCAACGTAGAGATAAGAAAACCCAAGTGTAGAGAAAAATTACCCAGGCGTATACTAACACAGGGCGTAGAGACACCAATGGGTTTTTTTTTTTTTTTCTTTAAATTTCTAGGTGCATACACATGAAACAAACTTTGGGATACCTTCGCTGAGAAAACAGGTAAAAAAAATGATGTCAATAAAGGAAGATGCAGAGTCTGAGGAGCAAAAGGGCCAACAAACTTAGAGATTTGAACCCAAAACATAATTTCGAATGTGAATACAAGGGTACAAGAAACAAAATACAAGGGGCAAGAAAAACTTAAAATCATGCACTGAACTAGAAAACTAGCCACATCCATCTACATACAAACCTCATGAAAAAAGTATATACCTTACAATGTAAAATTGAACCTTTGTAACTTAACCAGTGATTGGACTTGTTGATGAACTTCAGCCACTGGCGATCCTCCTCGCTCTCGCTTGCTAATCGATGATACCTCACTGGTACCTCTCGACTAATTCTAGGGGTACTCTTCTTCCCCCTAATCCCCTAGATACGCAAAGGGACCACACACACAAGGAACAAAGAAAAATATAGCTCCCATCTCGCCTCGCAAGGTCGAGCTACCACTCCCTTTTTGAGTTGGGCATCCCAACTCCCACAAGAAAACTTTTGGCAACATAACCTTATGCATATCGGTCGTCCTCACACCCCTTTGTTGCAATCTCTTTTATAGAGTTCATCTTAGAGACAATTTCATTTGCACATTAATTTATTTTTATTAAAATTTAATTAGGAAAATTCTCCCCCATACACTTGTCACAGGATCCCTTAGTTGCACCAGAATTTTATTTAATTAATTAAATTAAATTTCCAATTTCCTTCACCAACCTAAAAGAGTTCCTAAAAATGCTCCTCGTTGTCGCTTTATTCCCTCACATTCCTTAATTACTGACGCCTTTCTTAAATATTACTTGATTTCATTTTAGGAAGGTTCTCTATACTAGATTCAGTCTATGTTCCACATCCCTTTTAGCAATTAATTTCCCCTTTTTGTCTATGTTCAAAATTAGCAATTTTTGCACATAAAGAATAATTGATCTTTTTAAATAATTAGATCCTCTTTTAATTTTTAAATTTAAATTTTTATCCCCACTTTTCTTCATCCCCCCCTTTATTACTTGCTTAATAAATTTTTAGTTCTCATGTCCTACTTAGACCTAGGCTTTAAATTCAAATAGGCTTAGAAAATTTGATTTTAAGGGAATTTTATAATTTTTAAACTTTACTCATGGAACAATTATCTTAGGGTTGACCAGATCAAAAAGAGATGTTTTTTTCTAGGTACCTAGGTTCATTGAATCACCAATTTTAACATCCACGATGTTCCCTTCAAAGCGCACTACGCGCTCAAAGGGTGCCACTCGCCTTCATTCATGTTTCATTTATGTGACGTTCCCTTCAAGATGCACTACATGCTCCAAGGGTGCCACTCGTCTTTTGACTGATTTGGTAGACGTCAAACCCTTGGAGTCAATACTCTGTCAGGTGACCTTATGGGAGACTAAGGGCCTCTAAGGAATAATGACCCTACCTTATTGCGCACCCCTTAGAATCTTTGTGAGCGACTATCTCAGTTTGCCCTCATGACATCGTGGATCTCTCGAACTAGGTTATCGTTAACCTACAATTCGATCCACAACGAGAGAACTAGTAGGTTGTGGTTGGGCTTCTGCCACACCTCTCCCTCAATATCTCTAGTTGTTGTGCATGACCCCTTTACTCCAAATGTGATTCTGATTAGCAAACTATCGTCAACCTGCATCCATCAACGCAACATGTCAGTGATCCAAAATCAACATCATAATATACCAGTCATATGTCACATATGCAATAACAAAAATACTCAAACCATAAACAATCCATTCAATGACTCAAAACGGAGTCCAAGGAGGTCCATCGATGCTATTGGCATCCTAAATCAGTCCAGAGTCCTGCACACTCAGGAGAAACCAGTCAACATCACTTGTCGATACAAATATAATTGAATAACATATCATCGTATCCACAACATCATCATAACCCATAAATGAAACAGTCAATCATATACAGAACCAGATCACTTGCATGCAAGTGTCCTCAAAGAATAAGTCCAATTAGGTATGCGCAAGAGTAGGATGTTACATTTTTGGAAACCCGGGGGGCATAAAAAAATGAGGATTTATATTCATTTTGATGCTAACTTTGGTGAGTTCCAACAGATGATCCAAATAGGGCACTTAAATCTTGGTGGTCAACAAGCCTTGCCAAAACCCCAAGCAACCGCTAATGTTATATTACAAACTCACTACGGTATTACAAGTATCACAAAATATCCTACACATCCTCATGTTGATGGATGGGGTAACTTATCTGCTAATCCTTATTCAGGTGTAAATCAGTGGCCTATACCTCCCCCTCCTCCACCAATTCATATTGTTATTGCTAGTGCCTCTATTCCTTTGCCTCTAGTTCATCTAGTTCTACTTGTTCAAACAATTTCTACACATGAATCCATGCCTCCTCCTCCTCCTCCTCCAAAGGATCATAAAGCCACACTACATTGCTCCCATATTGACAAAGGTAAGAAACATGTTACTTCAACCAGGATGGCCAAATACTCTTCCTCTACTCATTCAAATATTAAATCAATAGGCATTGGGAAGAGAAGTTTACATGAAGAGCATCTTGAAATTGTCTAGTTGGAAGAGAAGAAGTCCCAATATGAGGACTTTATTAAAGAAAGAGATGATATTTTCAGGAAGAAGTTTCCTGAATTTTTTAAATAATGTTTAGATAAATTTTGACTATGAAAACTTTTTTAGGACAGATGGAAAAACCATGATATTTATTTTTGAAACTTTGAAACTATCATGTTATTTTATGGGAGACATAAGTGTTTTATGCCATGGTGTTTGAGATGCATTTTTTGGTATGTTATATGATGTTTATATATTTTATATTTGATTGAATATATGATGGAGAAACAAGAAAATTTTGTTTAATATGATTTATAAAATAAAGTGTACATATAGAGGGGGACCCCACTTATTTAGTTATTATTTATTAATTACGCTTATCAATAATCTTATTTTCCTATATATTAACTAAATTTATTTAACTTTAGTAAACTAAAAGTAGTTCAACTACTTGAGGAACTACCTTTTGGAGAATAAAATAAAAAATCGAAGGACAAAGAAGACATGAGGAATTAGAGAGAAACATTTCTGATAAGGTTTTCTCTTGTTTCATATTAAGATTTCTAAATTGCATCTTCTCATTTTTTGGGTTTCTTAAAAAGGCTTAATTCTCTTGTTGATAGCATGATCTTTATAAAGGTGGAAAAGAAGAAAGGACTAGCAAGCATTGATATTCAACATGCTTTAGAAGGTGATTCAATTTTCTTGATAGTCTGTGTAGTTTTATTAGAGTTTATAAATTAAGTTTAAGGTCTAATTAATATTATTTTGAAAAGTCGAAACTTGGTGGGCTTGTGACTTGGTTGATCCAGTGTATACAGTCTTGTTCATTTTCTTTCAGACACCAGTTGTCTATGTATGATGTTCAATTCCATATTAGACTTCTAAGTCTGATCTTGTTCCTCACCCTTGCAGGGGTTTGAAAAGAGACATTCTTGTTGTAACTCAGAAAATATTTTATTAATAAAAATATGGTTTTCTCAATTGAGACTTGTGTATCTCTAATTTTCATACTGTTTTGTTCTTTATTTCATTCATTTCAATTATTGTAATCATTTACATATAAATTTTTACATTTTATTTTAGTTGAAACACACAACTTTAAAATAGCATCAGGTCCAATAAGATATTTCTTGAGGGATGATTGATATTTATGCAAGGCTATAAACCCAGGGTAAAATTCCCTCCTATCTTACCTTAGCATAGTAAGATTAAAAAATTCTTGAGTGAGGACTTTCCATTCCTTGCCTCAAAAAACTCTACACGCATTATTAGATTTACAATGAAGAATGATGAAGTTTATGAACATAAGTGATTGATTATTTATAGATAATGAACATGAATTCTTCATGCATTCCTGTCATGTAATACCTTTTTTTTTCTAAATACAACTCCCTCATCATTTGTTCCCATGCCATTTATTATTTAATTTTTCATTCATTTCCCAAGTTCAAAGAAAGAATTGACCATTCATATGAAAAAAATATGTAAAGGGATTTATAGTTCATATTTTTGAAAGAAAAATTGTGAGAAGGTTGTCTTTCAGATTATGGTTTTTCGTCCATGTTTTCCTTCATTCCCACTCATTATTCCTCTACATTCTTGGTTTCTTTGTCTTCTTTAGATCTATAGCTAGGTCATTTCAAGAAAAAATGTGTTAGATGTTTAATATTGTAAGGGCCCCTCCGTTAAATGATCAAGTGAGTAAGTAAGTACAGTGGTATTTTTTTTTTTGAAACATCAGTTAGAACAAGTGACAATTTACTAACAGATCAACTGCATCACAAAAAGATAAAAAAAGGTGTCTACCCACCCAACCTACCCTACATGGTTAGGACCTCCAAGACACATAATCAATGCTCAAATCCAGGATTCAACCGATTGATTTTGACCATTTAAAGTCTCAGGACTGGTGACTATTCTAAGGAACATGGAGGTATTTAATTCCCATATCCCCAATCCTATTCCACATTCAAGACAAAATTTAACTTCAATAATTAACCATGATTTCATCAAGGAACCATAGAATAATCAGTTACGCCGTGTCAATCATTTAAACAATACTCAAGTGTAATTAAGAAAGAAACACAAATAACTATTATTTAAAGAATTAATAATTTCCACTTAGTACGAATAGAGACTCTATTCATTAAGTCCTCTTAACCCGATAGTACTGAAAGTTATACGCTATCAATTAATCATGAAACTCATCATACCATTCCTGATCAATAACTACTTCCTAGACTTCAATATGTTGACTAAACTTCTAGATGAGGATTTACGTCCAAAATCTACACAATTAATTTCACTTCTAGATGAGGATTTATGTCCAAAATCTGGCACTGATAGTCAGCTATAGTTCATTAATATTTGGAAATTCCACTCGATGAACTTCTAAGTCCAAGCCTGGCATGGAGATTAAAATTTAAAACTACCCACCCGTCAGTGACTAGAAACTTGTCAACATGGCACATAGATTTAGAGTCAACGATAAGTAGGAAGATTAATACCACAAGTTAACTATGACATGTGGAAAATCGGAATGCAAATAGTTATTGCAATGATACCCCAATTAAAAATTAGAAAAACGCAAAAAGATAGAGAAACTAAACTATTCACGTTAGTTTTATAACTTCAAGTATTTTGATTTCATAAACAAAAATTTGCAACGAACTAATCAATTTTGTTTGCACATAAAAATGGCAGTGAACAAATATTTTCCATAATTTCGATTTATACATAAATTGGCTTCGAACAAACATTTCCATAATTTCAATTTATACATAAGTTGGCAACAAACATCAATTCCATAATTTTGATTTATACAAAAATTGGTAGCGAACAAACAATTCCATAATTCCTATTTTGGTGCCATTTATGGCAGTGAACAACAATTCAACTTTTTGGGATTATAGATTCTCTCTTCCATGAGCTTGGAAATTTTACTCTTGAATTTACCATACTAAGATACAAATCTACTCTTAATACAAAATAATATTTTAGAAATTAAATACCGGAACCGATGATGATGGTGAATGGAAAATGTCCTTCAACATGGACTTGTTCTCCTTCTTACTTATGCTTTCTAATTACAAAGACTTCACTGGTACCTCCCAGCCAACACTAGGGGTACTCTTCTTCCCCCTTAGCCCCCTGAGCCGCAAAGGGGCCAAACACAAGAAACCAACAAATAATAACTACAAGGCTTGTCTCGCAAGGAAGAGCTTCCACTCTTTCTACAATATCGATATCCCAACTCTCACAAGTAAAACACAGTCCACAAAATTTTTGCAACATAACATTACCAAGAATGAGTGAGATCTGTTTCCATTCTACACCATTTGTTTTATAGAAATTTCTTTACTGACACATGTCCTCATGCACAAATATTAAATTTTTAGATTAAATTAATTGTGATTATTCATCCACACACTTATCACACTCTCCCCAAGTTGCACAAGTAATTTTTATTTTTATTTTATTTAAAAATCCAATTTCCCTCACATTCCCCAATGTGTTCCTATTTTCTCTCTTAGTTGTCCCTTTGTTCCCCAAATTTTCATTTAATGAGTGTCTCCTAACTAGGTCTTAATTAGAGTTGGAATAGGAGTTTTTTTCTAGTTAGACTAGTGATAGGTTGACTCAAGATTATATTCTATGTACACTTATTCTCTCAAGTTATTATTTATTTCTATTTTAAAAATCTCTTTTATTAATTTCATGCATACATGTGCATTTTATCCAACCTTTAAATTTTATTCCCCTTTTTCCTAAAGTTTGATTATATTCTCAAATATTTTAACTTATGTCTTAATTCATTTAGTCCTTTAATTAAATTTAGGCTTAGACTTAGGCTTGGACTTTTGTTGGGATCTATAATTAAAAATTTATTGTTTAAATTAATTATTTTATTTCAACAAGGTCTAATCATTTCAAATTTTTCTAGGCCACCTATATTTATTGAATCATGTTTTAATTATGCGAGGTGCCCTTCAAGATGCACCTTCGTGCTCCAAGGGTGACACTCGCCTTAGAATGGTTTTGGAAGTTTTTTCAAGCCTTGGAGTCAACACACCACTCGGTCAACCTTGTGAGAAACTAAGGTCTTCTAAGGAATAAGGACTCTGCCTTATTGTGCACCCCTTAGAATCTTCGTAAGCGACTATCTCAATCCACTCTCACGACATCGTGGATTCCTTAAACTAGGTAATCGTTAACCTACAATTCAAACCATGGTGGGAGTGCTAGTAGGTTGTGACAGGGACACTGGCACACCTCTCCCTCAATGTTTGGTTTATTTGCATGGACCCTTTACTCCTTATGTGAGTCAGATTAGCAAGCATCGTCAAGACTGCATCCATTGACAAAAACAGTGTCAATAATCCATATACATAAATCATACTGTAATCAATAATATGTCATATGTGCGCAAAAATGAAATACTCAAACAAATACAATACACTTCCTAACTCAATCCGGAGTCCAAGGAAGTCCATTGATGCCATCAACATCCATAACATGTCATGTGTCCTGGACACTCAGGAAAACTCGTCAATAACATCTGCCAATACATATACATCAAAATAACAATAAGTCACAACACATCATCATCATCATGTATAATCCATACTTGAAACGAAATCACAATGTACCATAACCGGATCACTTGCACTCAATTGTCCTCAAAGAATAAGTCAATAAAAGTGTGCTCCGTGGAGCGGGATGTTACTGATATATTGTGTCTTGTAGTTTTACTAATTGGAATAATTATGCATATATATGATATTTTCCAGCTGCAAAAGTAACCACAGTAGAAACAAAGGTAACATGGGTCGAAGAGGAAGAGTGCCTAATGTTTTTTGGTAGCAAGGAAGAAATAAAAACATGATATTCTCAATACATTTTGATGTCAAATATGAAGAGTTCAATTATCTAGTGTAAACTGGCTACCTTAATATTGTTAGACACCCTTCCTTGCCACTTCCTCAAGCACCTCCAAATGTGCCTCTAGAACGTCATCTAAGTTTGTTAGTTTCCCTGAACCTCCTATAAACCCAACCAATGATGGCTGGGAAAATATTCCTGCAAATCCTCCTTCTAGCATAGCTCGATGGCCTGATAATCCATTTCCACCACCTCCTCCTCTGCATTATATGCCTCATGTTGCATTTGTTTCTTTTGTGGCCTAGTCGGTTCAATTCCTTATAAATTTCAAATTGCTACCAATTGAGCATCAATTGGATAAAGGAAAACAACCTGTAAATTCACCAAGGTCCGATTCATATGAATCCTCATCCATATAGTCAAAACAACCTTCATCCCAAGCAAATGTAATGAGAGAAAAATTAATTTTAATGATATGCACTATGTGATTGAGAAAGTGGAAAAAAAGAACTTTGTTAATAAAGAATTAATTAAACATAGGATTTCTCTTTCAGAGGGAAGTAAGCAACGAGAGGCAACATCAAACAAAAAATATTATTTATGATTTATTTAAGTTTGTATGAGGGAATTTCCACCTTGACATTTGATGCATATTTGTGGACAACAAACATGTTATATTATTTTTTGAAAACTCTTAATATCATTCCATTATGATATTTTTGGGGAGGTACAAGTGTTTGTTGATGCGACATGTTTATATTGGTTACATTTGGTATATTTTATGATGTTGATATATGCATGGAATTCAAATAAATTTTGGAGTTACAAGGGAAATTTTGGAAATAAAGGATCAAAGACTTAGTGGAACCCCACCTATCATTTATTATTTATTTACCCTTATTATAAATTAAAGTTCTTCTCTTCTAACTAAAGTTATTTAACTTTTAAAACAAAAAGGTATTTAAACTACTGAAACTTCTTTTTGAAGACATAAAAGGAGAAGAGAAAAACAAATGAAGACATGATAAAATAGAAATAAATACTTCTGATACCGTTTTATCTTGCCTTGAGTGACAATATATGCTCATTCATTCAATTCTAAGTTTTCTTAGAGCTAAGTTATCTTGTTGATAGTAGGGTTATTCTAAAGGTGGTGATGAAAGGACTAGGAAGCATTGATTATTGGCATGCTCTAAGGTAATTCATTCTTCTTGAAAGTTTGTTTAGTTTTGATTGGAAGTTCTGAATTTATTTAAGTGTTGATTAATGCTAGTTTTCCAAAGTCAAGACAATGATGCACTTGTAGATTGGACTGATTCGATTTAGTTTTCATTTCTAGTTTTATTATTTTGAAACACCATTTGTCTATGTATGAGCCAAATTAAATCTTAGACATCTAAGTCTAATTAAGATCCAAACCCTCGCATGGGGTTTGAAAAGATAAACTAAGTTGTAAAAGCATATTGATATCAATAAAATTATGTTTTGATTACTTCTCATTTATGAGACTTTTTGTATTATGGTTTTCAGATTTATGATATCTTGCATTTTCTTATTCAATTATTTTATAAATTCATTTTGTAAGTATATTTCTTATTTTTAAACTTATTTCATATAAAAGCATACACATGTTTTTATAATAGCATCATATATAAGATTTTATCTCTTGAGGCCTGATTGATATTTTTTTAAAGTCTATAAACCTAGGGTGATAATCCCATCTATCTCATCTAGTCTAATGAGGCTGAAAAATGCTTGAGTGAGGATTTTTTTCATTCCCATCAACATTTATTTGGAGACCATACCGGGGAGTGATTTTTAATATATGGTTCTTTTCTTTTATTTTCTGTTTCTATTGTTTTTTTAATGCCTTTTCCTACCCCACGACAACTAACTTATAGTTTCATCTTCTTGACCAAAGAAGTATCACATCGGGTCTTTTTAATCTTGTTTTAGAAATTGTTCTCAACCATGAGGAAATCAAACGTTCTTTGGAGGTTATTGCTAGGGATACTGAAATCCAAGAACAATGAAAAGCCATCCAAATGAAGGATCAAAATTGACCTCCTCAATATAATGTTTTCTGATGACCACCCGATTTCATTCATCAAGATGAATAAAACGTCAGCCCCGTGAATTCAATCATTTATTTGAGATAGGAAGGAGAAAACAAGTCTTAGAGAATCTTTATCCAAGGATTCAAATATCTCTATTATATTTTGAGACTGAGGTGTCAAGTGTGTTAATATATTTTCCTTCTAGGAAATCTACAACGATTTCTTCCAGTGTTTTTGGTTGTACTACCAGATCTACTTCATCACAAGATTCATATTATCATATTCCTCCTTGATCAAAAGCATGTATTGTCACTATAATCATATCCAATCACCCACAAATCCCACAAAAGTTACTAAACAATACAATTTATTCCAATTTGAAGAGGATGCATATGCTATTGCATGGAATGTTTCCTCTCCTTTATATTTGGCTCCAACCACCACTCCTCTTCCAAAGTTTAAATATCAATTTCCTAAATTTTCTAGCGATGGAACTATTTCGATTAATGAGCATCTAGATGATTTTGCAAATGCATGTCATAATATTGGAGAAAATGAAAAAGATACATGTATGAGACTATTTTTTAATTATTTGGAAGGAAGGGTTGCTTCCGATTTCTTTGACTTACCTCCTAATATATTTACAACTTGGGCTGAAATATCTTATTGGTTTAAATCAACATATGTAAAACCTAAAAGTCCAGTGAATTTATTGAAATATTGCAATAATATTTTCTACAATATACGTGAAACAATTAAATCACTTACCTACGTTTCACTAAATTATATAATCAGATTCCATAAATCCTTAGGCCACACAATCAATCTACCCTAATGCATTACTACAATACACTACCTTCTACTTATCTCCACAGGTTAGAAGAAAAGAAAGTCAATCGTCTAGGATCTACATTACAAACTTGTCTAGAGTTTGAAGAACAATTGGAAAGAATAAGACTTCTTGTTGAAGATTTTGTCAAACAAATTGACACGTCAATTGTGTTACACCTTGTACAAGATATGAGAAATAGAATGATTGATTTCAAAAGAAAAGGAGTGACTTCTACTTTTGCAAAAACCTCTACCTAGGTTGCCTCAAGAAACCATACTCATAGCTTTCAACCCAAGGCGATTTTCTCAAGAACCTAGTGTAATTTATTTTAGGATAATCATGACGAAAACACTTATGAAATAAATAAGAATGTGAGAGAGTGTGTATTTAGAAAAAGGACCAATACAACAATTTCTACCTTAGATTGGGATAAAAAATAGGATGTCCAGATGGTCGATACTTGAAATAAATCCTATCAGAACAAGAGCAATGGTGGTCCTCCTAAAACCACGTGAAGGTAATGGAATTGGCATAGTACTATATTCACCTATAGGAAAAATTCATAATTTTTCTTATAGATTAAAATTTGAATGTACTAATAACATAACATAATTTGAAGCCTTGGTTCTTGGAATAGAGAATCCTTTCAATATCAGTTTTTCTCATATTTTGGGGGGTGGATTATGAAATTATTGTCAAATTGGTTAGAAGAATATACAGTGCATCCAATAAATTGTTAAATATGTATACACAAGTAGTTTAGAAATTAATCTCTAATATTCTATCTTTCAACATTACTCATATAAGAAGAGATCTAAATTCTATGGATGATAGGCTTGTTATTTTCGCAGCTAGTCCTACAAGACAATTTCTCCCTGAGAGACTATATTTTACATTTATGTCATTATATCATCCTCATTTTCCAGATGCTATTGAATCTTGGAAAATTTTTCTTGATGATAAAATTATATGTTCGTTTTTGCAGAATGAGTCATTGAAAATAAAAGAGGTTATATCTCTAGAAGACAAAAAAATTCCAAAGGGGTTAACTCCTCTAGAAATATCAATCTCATCCAACGATGTAGGTGATAAAAAGGAAAACAAAGAGGAGGAATAAAAAATAAAGATAGGAAGTACCATTTTCATGAACATTGGGACTCAGGAATCCTAAGATTCTAAATATTGGAACTCAATGTTCAGAGAAAGAAAAGAAGAAATTTACAAATCTTTTTTGTGAATTTAAGGAAGTCTTTTCATGGTCTTATAATGATTTACGTGGTTTTGATCCTAGTATAATTCAACATGCAATTCCTATTAAGGAAGAAGCAAAACGAGTAAGGAAAATAAAAAGACATATTAATTCTACAATGGAAGAAACAATTAGAAAAGAGATTGAAAATATCATTAATGCCCATATAATATTTCATGTTAAGTATTCAAATTGGGTATCTGACCTTGTCCCAGTATGGAAAAATAATGATGACCTAATATTATGTGTTTATTT
>SNQJ01S0008749.1:17002-28746 GCA_010110895.2 Picea sitchensis
ACTCCTATTTATATTAAATATGTCTATCAAAAGAACCATCTAGAGGAAGATCCTTCTAGAAGCGGAAGCTTCTGTTAGGTCTTATTACATTCGACTTATTCTTCCTTATTGTTAGGCCTTATTAATATTGACCTTTATTACATCGGAATATATTATTCTACCTACGTGAGGGATTATGTCCCTAACACTTAGAATAGATTAGGATATCATCAATGAAAACCAACACAAATCTGTGCAATAACTTACTAAGTACATTATTCATTAAGCACATAAAAATGGCTGGTGCATTTGTAATCCCAAATGGCACTACCACAAAATCATAGTGCCCATATCTTGTCCTAAAGGATGTTTTGTGGATGTATTCATCCTTGATTGGGACTTGATGGTATCTAGACCTCAAGTCAATGTTGGAGAAAATTGTAGCACCCCTTAATTGGTCAAACAAGTAATGAATCCTTCGCAAGGGATACTTATTCTTAATAGTCATCTTAGTGAGTTGTCTATAGTCTATGCGCAACTTGCGTGTGCCATCCTTTTTCTTCACAAACAAAGCTGGTGCTCCCCAAGGAGACACACTAGGTCGAATGTAACCTTTATCCAACATCTCCTTTAGCTGTAGTTTGAGCTCAACTAGCTCTGGTGCTCTAGACACTGGTACCATAGATGATTTTAGGGGCCAAATTTCGCCAATGGGCTAGTTTACCATGGTTTTTCCCCAGAAAAGATCGTCAATTTCCATTTTTTCTAAAAACGATTCGCCCAAATTCCATAGAATAAAATTATTTTAACTTAAAAATCGCCAAAATTTTATAGAAACTATGTAAAATCCTTGGAAATTTGAATATTTTTACAAAAATATCGTCAAACATTTTATATTTTGCATATTAAGGACTAGTAAGATTAACCCATGTTTGTACATTTTAATATAAATTTCCATCCTTAAAATTATCCCTGATTGGCACCGCTCCTGGTACAAGTTCTATTGAAAAGTCAATATCTCTTCTTGAAGATAGCCCTGGTACCTCTTCTGGGAACACATCTTTATACTCTCTTAATATGGTATGGTCCTCTAGGCTTGGTTTATTGTCCTCAACATATTTCAACACTTGTCTTGCATACAAAGGACATCCTTTTCTGCAATACTTCTTCACTTGAAGGGATGATATTTGTCTTACTGAGACACGCTGATGAATTCCTTGTAGGGTTATTTTTCTTCCTTCTTCATCTTCACACTCCAAAGTTTTATTTTAACAATCCAACTTGGTTTTATGGGAAACCAACCAGTCCATGCCACAATCAACAAGTCATAAGATCTTAAAAGGAGCATGTTTAGGATTGCTTGGTTGGGTCATGCTGGTATGACCTCTGTTACCTTTCTTTTGGTTCCAGTGGCTAGTTGTACCAACCATGATTTAACATGTTTTACTTGTTGCAATTTACATTTCTCAACAATTTGAGGAGAAACCTAACTCAGATTAGAACCAGGGTCAATTAAAATGGGAACTAGATGGTTGACAATCATACCTTCCATCTCCACCACTGAAGTTTGGTGGTCAACATGTCTATTATCCAAGGCTGCATAAATTTGTGGCATGCTCCTAGCCACATCATTGACTGTGGTATCCTCCTAGATGTTCTAGACTCTCCTATTGTCCTGTTGCCTATGTGGGAAGTCCCTCAACAAATGCTCTTCTCCACAACCTGAACATTTCAAGGGTTCTCTCTTTATATTATCAGTCTTACCTGGGACTGATCCAAATGGTTTATTACCACTTTGAGATGAAAAATTTTGTTGATACACACTTTTAGTAGGAAGTCTCATTTTAGAACTTTTCTCATGATGCTTAAATCTTGAGGATTGAAAACACTTCTTCTTGAAGCCAATTTACTTTTCTCTTCCAATCCTTATGAGGTTTTGCCTTATTATTGAATTGCACATAGCAATACCTTACCTTTCGAATAGTGTCTTCTAAAGTCTTAAATTCATCAAACTAAATTATGTCTTGGAAGGACTGAGGCAGCCTACTAATAAATCGTTGCATCTTTACCTTTTCATCCTTTATGTAGGGAACATACCTCATGAACTCAAGAAATTTGTTGATATATTCATCTATTGTGAGTTGTCCTAGCTTGAGTTCATAGAACTCCTTGGTCTTCCCTCATAGTATTTTTCAGACATATACTTCTTCTTGAAGTATTTCTCAAATTGTTTCCATGACAAGTCTTTCTCATGGATTCCTTTCACATTCCTAAGGTCCTCCCACCAAATGGAGGCCTTTCAATTCAAGTTGAAAATGGCTATTCGAGACTTTAATTTTTCAGAGTAGTCATGGACTCTGAAGTACTTCTTGAAGCCAAGGAGCCAAACTTTTGCTTCTTTCCCCTTTTTGATTTTTCCATCGAAAGTGGATGGTTTGGATTTCTTAAACTCTTTAAGTTCATAGCTCTTGGAATGTTTCCTCTTCTTTCTTCTCCTCGGGGAATGTGAGCTAGTCTCACTACTAGAAAATTCCTTGGAGTTGTTAGTTTCCTCACTAGAGGATTCTTTCGTTGAATGTCTCTTGCCTCCATGTTGGGCCTTCTTTGAGGTGCTCTTCCTTGTGTGGCCACTTTCAGGACCATGCTTTTGGATCTCAGGTGGACTTTGGGTTTGCTTAGTACGATGTCTGTCCACATTATTGGTTGTTGGTACATGTTGCAACTACATTTGTATATCTGATAGGCTTTGCAGTAGGACTACATTAATTTCAGTTTGTTTTTCATGTTCTTTTATCAACGTTTCATTGTCAGTATTACAACTTTGTAATTCTGCCATGAGGCTTCTTATAGCTTCAGCCAAAAACGGAGGTGTTGCCACCGCCCTCCTCTCATTAGATTCTTCTCTATTGTGTGTCACAATTCTTTACGCTGTAGTTTTCCTGCTATCCACTAACTGTTTGGGTGCTGATAAAACATTTTATGTTAGTTAATTATCTACTAGTTTATGAACAACACATACAATCTGTAAGGTGAAGTCAACTTCATTATTTGAAACACTAGCAATACACAGTTCAGATTTTTAAAACATATAACAACAGCAGAAAGTTTCGTTTTTCTCTTCAGTAGTGGTTTAAATAAGCTTCTTATATATGGCATAAGATATGGTATGACCCCTTAAAAGTTCTCTAATAAAATTTTATGCGACTCGTTCATGAGCCCAAGCCGGGCAAGTGTTGTTTCCCGCTCTGATACCACTCTGTCACACACCCAACCCCTAAGTACCTTTTTAAGGGATGGGGTATAAATTTTTCGCTTACCTCCGACGCATATGGTATCGAGGACTAATTCCTTTCTCTCGATGGACAATTTCAATGCTTGCCAGACCTCCCAAACTATAGTTGGGATCCGTTCGACACCTAAGGTTCACCGATCCTACTGGACTCCACTCAACCCGTCAACCCATGGAAGATTAGCATGCACCATTGTTATAAGCAAAATCCGTCCGTTGGGACAGATCTGACTTATCTGACTGTGAAGCCGGTTACAACCGTTTTGCTAGCTTGACACGAGGCAGAGGCTATCCGCACCTCAGGTGGTCCTTCGCCTGAGGCGATAATAGCGTTTGCCTCATGTTGAGCTATCAAAAAGGGTGTAACCGGCTTCACAATTGGATAGGTCGGATCTGTCCCAACAAATGGATTTTGCTTATAACACATCCATTTTGATTGTATCCCAATCTTGTACTGAGCATTGGACCCAAATTCTTTGGGGTCCTTTTCTCATTTGTTGACAAAATTTTGTGGCAAGGTCTCTTAGCGATTCGTTGGAATTTTTTTTGGTACTTGTTTTATTTTAGTTCCCTTGCAATTTTCGTTGCATCTGGGAGTCATAAAATACCATCGAGTTTTCCTTTCCTCTCACCTTGTCCGTGTTCGATACTACTTCTTAGAACTCACGCGGGAAGTTATAAAGCTATCATGCTTTACCTTCCACTTCGAGAAGAACGAAAACAAAGATTTGTTTATAGTTGGATTAATCTACATCGTTTTAGAAAGAGTAAGATTGTTGGTGTGATACATCTATTGTACTCAAAGTACTTACTTGATCCCCTTGCAAACTGGCAGGGCGAAAGTATCATAAGACTAGGGAAACAATGTCCCCCAGGACTACAAGGAGTCAAAGTTCGCGAAAGAAAACAAGTAGTGAGACACATACACCTGAGAAACCATGGAAACCCATTACACCTGTCGTGCGAGTTGAGTCACCCTCTTCCTCTTCTCCTATTCAAAGACCCTTACTAAAACAAACTTTATTCAATCCAACAACAGTTACTAATCCTCAGGTGGTTCCTCTCGTCGTTCCAACAACTGTTGTTGTTCCTCCCATAGTTGTTTCGATGGCAATGCCCTGGCAACTCGGGACTCCTTTGAGGTTGACCCGACCTCTTCATGACATACCTGCAGATCCCCCGAACATGCTTCTTAAGTTCAATGGCACTGGTACATTGAGTGTCGAGGAACATATACAAAATTTCTATGATGCATTAACATTCATGGACATAACAATCCCTAATGTCATCATTAGACATTTTGTAAGAACCTTTGAGGGTGAAGCAACAAGATGGTATTGCTTGCTTCCCATTGATAATATCCCAGATTGGGACACTATGATCCAGGAATTCAAGAAGCATTTCCAAGGGGCGAACGATGTGGCTTCTCTACACAGGGATTTCACAACCATCTCCATCCATAAGGGGGAGCAAATTTGAAACTTTAATCAACGCTTTACCTTGACCTTGAATAGAATCCCAACTGCTTTCCAACCATCTGGGAACAATTTGTTCCATTACTACATCACTGCTATGAATCCAAATGTAAAGTATATATTGAAAGATAAATCAATGCAAACTTTAGATGTGGCCAAGGCTAGCGCTTTGGAAATTGAAAGAAACATGGAGGAATCTAGTATGATTCCCTCACCTTTAGCGCAACCCCTTTTTAACAAGAGGCCTAGGAATGAGGTACCTCGAAACGAGGGTCCTCGGTATGAACCTCCACCTGCCCAAACTTTGAGGATTGAAGAAAGGGAAAGTTCTGAAACACTCAAGTTGTTAATGAACATGAACAACCAAATACTTTCCCTTACTCGAAAGGTGAATGACTTGCAGTTTACTGCCTCTGCGAGGCCAAGGCCTCTTTTTCCTCCTACTCCTCCTCCTAGGAAACATGCTGCTGAGGTGGATTCATGTCACTTTTGCAAAGACTTCCATGATCCCAGGTATTGTTACTCGTATACACGTCACCTGGAATTGTCTAAAACTGACAAAGCCCCTCTAACCTCCAGTGAAAAACAAGCTTGCTTCCACTTCCCATAACGACTAAGTTAACATGGAAGACTTTATTCCCTACTATGATGATCCTCTTGCTTTCGGGAACTTTCCTGTAGACACTAGGAGCCAGGTCCCTAAAACCACTTTGCAAGGGGTGGAAGGGACCAAAAGCGATTCCAAGGACAATGAAAAAGGAAAACTTCCCGCGAATGGTAGATTACCTTCACCTACAAAGAACATGGTTCTGTGGACTCCAAACAAGGTAAACTTGCCGAGTAATCCATCACCCTGCTTCCCAACACCGGTATCTTATAACGTCGTTGAAGATCTAGTGAAGGTCCTCGCCCACATGACATTATTAGATGCTCTTAGAACACTTGTTTAGTTTGAAAACCTTTCACGTGTTCTACATGCACCTCCTACTCCACGAATGGAGCAAAGAGTTCCTCTTTTCAACCTAAGGAAGCATATGATGGTATTGATTTAGACCCTGGGGTTCTTCCTTTCTATATCTCAGTTTTGATTTCTGATTTTGTGCTCCATAATTGTGTTGCTGACAAAGGAGCGAGGAACAATGTCAAGCCCCTTCGAGTCATGAGAAGACTGGGTCTTGAATGCACAGGCCCATGTAAAGATCTGTTAGCTTTGGATTCAAGCACTGTAGAAAGCATTGGTTACATAAAGGACTTATCCATTACTTTCAACCAAGCTCAGGATGTGAGCATGCTCATAAACGTGATCGTAGAATATATACCTGAAGCATATGGCATGCTTTTAGGGAGGGAGTGGTATGCCAAAGTAAAAAAGGGTTGTTCATGGAAGGAACCCACTTCACCTTTCCTCATAAAGGTGTTGAAGTTGTCATTAGGAGGGAACCAAAATACCTAGAGCAGGTTGTACCTGCTTCCTAGAATACAAAACCTGTCTCTTTTCAAGATACAGAGGTGGGTATGTACACTGTGTTATCTAAGGAAGATGCACAGGTCCCTCCTTCTAAGTTGGAAGAAATGGTGTGGAGTATGGCTTTTGACGGTGCTAAATCCAAGCACGGATCTACGGTTGGGGTCCTTTTTTGTGATTCCAAAGGGAAGGCAATCCCTTTCTCTTTTTGAATAGAATTCCCTAACACTAATAATATGGCTGAATATGAAGCATTAGTTCAAGGCCTCCAAAAGGCCTTAGACTTAGGAATTTTCTATTTGTTGGTAAGAGGGGATTCTGAATTGGTTGTGAATCAAATTAGAGATAAATATGAAGTTCATAACCCATGCCTCAAACAATACCACCGAAGGGCTAAAGAACTTATTGAGAAGTTCTTATCTTTCAACATTCAAGCCATACCTAGGGCCGCAAACCACGTAGCTGATACTTTGGCCTTGGCTGGTTCCTGTTTCACTTCAGATTTCGTAAGGTCTATCGAAGATATAAAGGTCCAAATTTTACATAGACTTGCGTTACCCGATATTGTTGGCTCTTGGAAAGTTTTTGATACTGACGAGCAAATCTGTAAATTTCTTAAAAACAAGGAGGAATTCGAAGATTTACATACCAACCGTGAGTTGGAAGAGGAAATCGGGGACATAATCCAATTGAAGAGAAATTAGATTCCCTCTGGTTTGTCCGTATTGGAATCCATGTTTGATTCCAATGATGCCATATTGATAGTGAATCTGTTAGGAAGGTGCGAGAAGCCATCCCTATAAATCTGAGAACTGAGAAAGATCCAAAACTGGTCTATATAGGGTCATAGTCTTCTCAGTATGTGAATCTCAATATAAATTCTGTTGTATATCTTTACTGCACCACTTTTGATGTAGGCTCATCATCAACAAGTACACATGGCAGGACAACTCAGCGCCTGAGGACCAATTCAAAATCTCAAATGTTGGCCATTACTGCAATCTTTTGACGCTGATAGAAAATGAAGGAGGAAAGATCACGCACATGGAGACAGAATGAGCACGCTTGACCTGGGAGTTAACCCTAGTCTAGATGTAACCACAATTAGGTAGCAGTTAGTTTGTTTTCTTTTGTATAAAGAGAGGCTTTGTACGCCCTAAAGGGGGGTTACAAGAATTATGAGCAAGTAGGAGTTTGTTGCTTTGATTTTTAGCTGTAACCATTTTCTTGATTTTGAATGAAGATAACAAAGGAAAATTGATCCAATGTATGGTGTGAATATTGTTTACAATTTCCCTGTCATTGATGTTAATCTTTTCAAGAATGAATGAATCTTGCTACATGTGTATTTAGCTTTGAAATGCTTGTATAAAATTTAAATTCGTTTTTCTTCGTGAGCCAGTGCAAGGTATGCACATAGTCCACAAGGAGCGCGTTGATAGGGTTTGTTTCGACTCGTAATGCTCAGGAGAAATAGCATAAGATTTCCTTTGCAACGAGTGCAAGGTGATTGCTGCAAGGAGTGCACAGTCGTCTGCAAGAATTCAAATCTTGTGTAAAGATCTGTTGCAAAGAGTGCATAGGTCTGGAATTCGACGAAGAGTCGAAGCAACTCCGTAAAGAAGTCGAAGGACGAGAACAGAGGAACGCCAGGAAGGCGAGAAATAATTATTTTCAAGAATCTTTGGATCTGGGGTTGACGAATTTCCAGGGAAAGCAGGAAGTGCTTGAGAGATCGAAATCTTTGAGAAGATCAAGCTCAGGAGGGGTAGCACTTTCCAAGAAGTGCGAACGAGATCCAAGAAACGGATTCACAGGAAGGATAAAGGTCAAAGCCTTTAATCTTTCGAAAATATTCTCAGCTAGAATAAAGCGCAAGCTCAAGGGAAAAGATCTGGAGCGTCCGATCTAAGCACAAAGCAAGGATCTCAGCCATTCGATTTGAGAGCCAGAGAAAGAATGTTAGTCGTTTGATCTGCACGCAAAAGGATCGTAGTCGTCCGATTAGGGTAAGGTGCACTAACGATAAACCTTTGAAAGTGTATAGGAGAATTAGACTTATGAACCTCTGAAATCATCGAAGTCGTCCGTCATCTAGGACACGTGGCGAAAGATAAACATTTCGCTGACTCATGACTCAAAGGAGTCAAAAGCAGAGTTACAAGAACTTGCGAATCACGAAATCGAGGTTTGATCACAACCCTTGATCAAAGGAGAGAACTGGACTGTAGATCTGGTCTTGTTGGGATTTCGTGACTCGGGAAATCGGAGGCAAGAGTTTTGAGAACTCGCGAATCACGAAATCGCGATTGGATCTGAGCCGTCAGATCGAGGAGAGATCTGGACCGTTGATTGTCTAGGGAGACTTCTCGCAAAGTGTGAAATCGCAAAGTGCTCAAACGATTGGCCCACGGTCCTAGCGAAGGGTCATATCGGTGAAGGAGAATAGAGGGGCTAGCATGCACTAGGCTCCTGTCGAGATTTCAGAAGCCGGGAGAGTCAGAGTGACTCGTATGTAAAGACCCGATACGCGAAGTTGCGAAGCGCCTTATGATTAGGTCTCTGGTCACAACCTTGGTCACATAAAGGGAGGGGTTTAACCAAGTGAGCTAGCGCCTAAATATGTTGAAACTAAAAGTCGTTAAAGAGAAAGCCGGGGGTTCCATATAAACTGCTCTTTAAGGAAAAGAGGGCTTATTAAGTGGAATTGAGGTTCTTGAGGGGCTGAAGAGTCAGCCAGACTCAGTTTTTTGATCGATGCTAGACCAGGAGGTCGCACAACCCTTAGGATAGAAGGGGGGTCTGCATCAACTTTCATTTTTCAGTTATCACTAATGGGAAAAATCGTACTTATACTAGAGTTGAATCCCCCCCCCTCACCCACATCGATCACTTTGAAAGTATAATTTTCAACCGAGTATTCCTGCCTGTCACGTGGGTGATCCCACTGTTCTACATGCTTTGGAAGACATTTCCCCTCTGACGCCAAGAATGTTGACCCAAAAACCTGCTCTGGGCTCAACATGGTGTTTTACACTGTCATTACTCCACAAATGTCCCTTGGTGCTATGGTTGTAGTCGAAGACAATGGCGTGGGTCATAGTTACTATGGCCTCGGCCCTTGAAGGAGTATCAATTGGCTACCTTCAGAGGGTTGTGAACCCTCCCACATGATAATTCCTCATTTCAATATTGTTTAGTTCAGATTTATGAGCTAAACACACAGTTTGCAAGAATTTCAACATTGCCCCCTTTTGCCTGTCATTAGGTGGGTCCTTTGGGGATGGGGTCCTTTTGCAAAGGATAATATGAAGTCTGGTCACAATTTAGGAAATATAATGCTGCCATATTGTAGGGATCAGAACAAGCTTTCGAACGAGCTATCATGAGCCCGATTCCGACTCCGTGTGACCCCGTACGGAGAGCGCAAAGTTAGCGTCCCTGAATTGTAAAAACCAATAGCTGTGACTTCCTGGTCTGATTCTGTTCAGATTCTTGTTTCAAAAGGAAAATCAAATCCCGACATGGTTAATGACCAATTTTGCAAGTTAATGACCAATTTCGGACATAAGATTGATTGCAGTGCTTTGGAGTTCAAAAATTGTTGGTAAAGAGTTTTAAATCATAGATTCAGTGATGCCATGCTGAAATAGACTCAAATACCTTTCCAACGTCTCCTCATTTTCCTCATTTCGAATTTGGATGGCCTGGTTAGAGCCATCACAAGTTGGTCAATTATTTCTGGCCTGGGTTTCATGACAGCTGAAACAACCTTTAATAGCCCCAACACACAAATCTATGGCCACTTCGTCGAAGTACTCATCGATACCTTTCCGACGGTACCTCATTTGCCTTGACGAATTGACGCATTTCGCAAGATTGGGTGCCATGTAGGCGCACCAACAAGTCAGGGGTTTTAAGCTACCAATGTTCCGGGCCGAAATTGAGGGCTGAGGTGACATTATTTCAGATTGGTGAAGACATATTCTCGACGGGATGGTCGAGACCTTTCCAACGACGAGCCTTGCGTCCAATTCTGACTCTGTCTCACCTGACAACCTTTTTGGGACTAAGTCAACAACAAGAAGGTCAAAGTCAAAGTAAAACTTTGACTTGCAAATTTTCGAGAAATATTAAAAAATAATGGAGAAAATTTATAAAAAAATTCAGAAAATTTTGGAAAATCAAGGGGAAGACATGCAACCTCATCATGCAATATTGAGGAATTTGATTATTTTGAAAAATTAAAAAATACAAAACCTCTCCTTTCCCCTCTTTCAAGTC
The DNA here is from genome assembly GCA_010110895.2 of Picea sitchensis. Taxonomy (NCBI): domain Eukaryota; kingdom Viridiplantae; phylum Streptophyta; class Pinopsida; order Pinales; family Pinaceae; genus Picea; species Picea sitchensis. The sequence continues at coordinate 27,495 of SNQJ01S0008749.1, forward strand.
ATTTTGACATTTTGCTTAAGGGAAGAGGGAGCTCTGCAACATTTCTCCAATGGGAGAGGAGGGAATAGAGGAAACAATGCAGATTTCATTGGGTAGCCAGTCGTGACCATGCACCAGCCTTCAAACATAGAGCCAGGTAACACCATCAGTCCCAATTCAAAGAGAAATGAAAACATTTGCTGGATATGGTGAAATTTTGCATGCAAAAATGTTGTTTCTGCGTTCAAAATGATTGCTCTCTTCCTGATTCAGTTGTCATATTAGTTGCTGGTTCAAATTTGCTGGCTGTTGTGAATTTGGTTTATTTTCATATGAAAAAATTCAAAGGGAAGAGGATTTGAACCTCTCTTGGGCACAAGGTCCAAACCTCCATGGCCCTTTAGAGAATTAAATTTTTGAGTTTTCGCTGAGTATGCAATCCTTTTCATGCCATTTGCAGGCCCTGGGTTTTGAAACCCAACCCCCTCCCTTTTCCTCTGCTCAATAATTCTTAGTATGGTCACCAGAAAAATGGACGTGTTATAAGCAAAATCCGTCCGTTGGGACGAATCCGACCTATCCGACTGTGAAGCCGATTACAAATTTTTTGATAGCTCGACCTGAGGTAGAGGCTATTACCGCCTAAGGCGAATGACCACCTGAGGTGCGGAGAGCCTTTTCCTCGTGCCGAACTATCAAAAAGACTGTAACTGGTTTCACAACTGTATAATTCAGATATATCCCAACATGCAGATTTTGCTTATAACACGTCCATATTTTTGGCGACCATACTGAGGATTATTGAGAAGTGAAAAATGGAGGGGGCAGTGTTTCAATAGCTCTGGGCCTGCAAATGGCATGTACAGGCCTGCATACTCATCCAAAACTCAGAAACTTAATTCTCTAAAAGGGTCATGGAGGGCGTAAATCATCAAGATGTTGGGCGCGTTTCTTGGATCGAGCTGTGAGGTCGTCCAAGTAGGCGAGGATGATTGCAGCCAGATTGTGAAAGATGTATGTCATTGCCCGCTGGAAAGTTGCGCCAGCATTAATTAAGCCGAAGGGCATGACACGATATGCAAAAGTACCCCACAGGGTAATGAATGTGGTTTTATACTGATTGTTGGTCCCCGGTTTTGACCATGTTCTTCGCCCATACTACATACCATTGACCTCCAATTATATGCCAGTACCACCCTTTTTGACCTCCTTTTGATATAATCAACAGCCCTTTCCCACTCAAAGGGGTCGCCTAAGGTATCTTTGAAATTCA
>SNQJ01S0008749.1:36063-50594 GCA_010110895.2 Picea sitchensis
AGGGCACCAGAATTGACTTGAAGGAGTCATGAGCATCGCCTAGAGAATTCATGGGTGTTAGACCTTGTCCCGATCCCAATGAAAGTAATCAATGAAAATGGGGGAGGTGGTTGAAACCTCGTCTCACCCCATAAATGGAAAGCATGGAAGGACTGGCCTTGGAGGCAGATTGTCATCCCAAAGTTCCCATGTCAACGGATCCTCCTACAAATTCCATATTGATCTGAGCTCATGTCCGACAAAAGAATGAAAGTGCAGCCTGATAGAAAAAGATACAGATGCAAAGCTTTGATTTCTATAACTAGGTCACACTCTTGGTGGTGGCAAGTTGTTCTAAGTATAAATACACGGTTTTGATATTTTTTATGGTCGATGGTTGAGCTAGGCTCCCGCATTGTAAATTTTTAATGAACCTATGGTTCTCTGGTTATGTAGTTTTATTTGAGACTTCTTGTTTAATCTAACTCATCTTTCTTCCTCCATCTTAGTATGTGTCTGATACTGAATGTTCATGATTGAAGGATTCACATGGATTGTTGTGACTGTGTTGTAATGGATGTTTGATTGCAGTGCAGTTATAGCATTTTCAGTTTCTTGAAACTTCAAATCCAAGAGGATCTTGTTTTCTAAGTTTTTCCTCCTTAGGCTGCTTGAATACATGATGTCCATAGTAGAACTTTACATCTCCTCCTCAATTTCTTCCTCCTACTCACCCTTACTCTTGAGTCTGCGCCCATTTGACCTCTTTAAATCCATTAATCGTGACATATAAATTGATGGGTATTGGGCTTACCAAGTTACCTCCCTTGCAATCAGGTGGTGACTTCTAGTGCTAACATTTCTGGCGCTATTGTCAGGGAACAAATTGAAGACTTTTCCATGGGATAGAACAACAAGAAGCTCTAATTCTGAAGGTGCAATGGACACCATAACCTTTGAATATTGTGCTTGCATCCGGTGACTCCACTGAGGCGACTCTAGTGTTTCGGTTATGGCTTCTAAAAGCAGACACACAAGGTCCACTCTGCAGCTTCCTCTAGTGACACTTGAAGCTGACCCGGAGAAAATTATCAGAAAAGGAAAGACCTCTCAAGAAGGTACATCAACTTCTATACCAGGCCATTCTGGTAATTTACATGATCCTTCTTTAAAAACTCCATTAAATGCTTCTAGTTCTCCTATTCTACTAACTATTGGAGTCCCAAGGATTTTAAATTTTGGGATATTTCCTATTGATTTCTCCCCTCCTAGCCTTGGACAACAAAAAGAAATATTTGACAGCCCTTTCTCCCTCGAAGTTTTGAAGTGGAAGGAGAGATATTTAACCTTAGAAGACTTCCCTACTCCAGACTTTACTACTCCTCCTCCTATTAGATTTGTTGCAGTTACAGAAGGGGAAACCTCTGTTACCTCTATCCCCTCATCCTTATATCCTAATTCTTAGCCTTCTCCTTTTTCTCCCAGAATCACAGACCCAATCTCATTTGTCCAAAATCCATCTCCTCTTGGTTCTCCTCTAGTTCACGTCCAAATGGCAGGTGCTAATCCTCCTAGGAACGGGATGGCTAAGAAATTGGCTACTAGATACACCCCTCTTTTTTTACCTCAGCCTATGAATTCTCTTCTAGACACAGAATACCTTAATTACATGCCCTGGTTCACAGGGGAGGGAGTATTATAACCTTATATTGCACTAGGCATGCATACCTGGCATCAGACCATCTTACCTTCTTTTTTTTCCAAGCCATCATTGAACAACTCTTCTAAAAAACCATTTTTTGAAGATGTACGTGCCCTGCACCACTACTTCCAGCGTACATACGCTTGTTGCACCATTACAGCCTGCGTATACTCACAAAAAGTGCGAAAAATAAAAAATTGCAAAAGGATATGGGTTTTCGGGTAGTTACCTAACCATTTGACCACCCATAGTCGGTCACCCAACTGAATAACTGTCTTTTTGGCCTATAAAAGAAGGTGGTGGGGTCCCATTCCTACAGGAAGCATGAGAGAAAAGAAACTCTGCCCATTTCAGTTTTCCCCCTTTGCCCCAATATTTTGCAACCACATTGTGAGTTTGAGCCAGAATTCCTTTCTCCAACCCTTCTTCCTCCATTGCAAACCCTTTCCATTTCCCTAGAGAGAACTGAAGAGGAGAATAATACGTGGAAGAAGTTGGTGCATGGTGAAGAGGATCCCATGACCGAGTTCAAGGAGCAGTTGTTGGTCTCATATTGTAAGCGACTTTGTGAGATTAATATAAAGAAATAATTTTTCCATCCCGCCAAATGATGTCTTCAATCTTCATGATTTATTTGTATTTTTGTTATGATATCTAACCCACTTATCCATATATAGAATGCATGCTTGTAGTTTCTTGTTTTACTTTTGGTGAATGCAGGTTGGCCTTGGGAGGAGATTTGTAGTCAAGAAACAACTGAGCGCAAAGGGATCGACACCAGATGCGGAGTTTAAGGTAAGCTTACCGAATCCCTATACTTTTTTTTTTATGTATGATTGTGGGTTAGATATCATAACAAAAATACAAATAAATCATGAAGATTGAAGACATCATTTGGTGGGACGGAAAAATTATTTCTTTATATTAATCTCACAAAGTCGCTTACAATATGAGACCGACAACTGCTCCTCGAAATCGGTCCTGGGCCCCTCTTCACTATACACCAACCACTTCCATGTATTCTTCTCCTCGTCAGTTCTCTCTAGGGAAATGGAAAGGGTTTGCAATGGAGGAAGAAGGGTTGGAGAAAAGAATTTTGGCTCAAACTCATAATGTGGCTGCAAAATATTGGGGCAAAGGGAGAATGATGAAATGGGCAGAGTTTCTTTTCTCTCATGCTTCTTGTAGGAATGGGACCCCAACACCTTATTTTATATGCCAAAAAGATAATTATTCGGTTGGGTGACCAGCTATGGGCAGTCAAATGGTTAGGTAACTACCCGAAAACCCATATCCATTTGCAATTTTTTATTTTTTGCACTTTTTGTGAGTATACACGGGCTTTAATTATGTAGCAAGCGTGTGTATGATGGAAGTAGTGGTGCAGGGCACGTACATCATCAAAAAAATGTTTTTTTATAAGAGTTGTTCAATGATGGCTTGGCAAAAAAAGAAATTAAGATGGCCTGATGCCAGGTATGCATGTCTGGTGCAATTTAGGGTTATAATAGGGAGACTTGACTGCAGAAGAACACCTTTCATCCTTTTATAGATTTGTAGAGATTCAGACCATCGAAAATGAAGATGTGTGGATGGGAGTTTTTGTACAAAGCCTTGATGGTGATGTTAGGGATTAGTTTAAGGACTTGCCTCCTGGATTTTTTTATGAGATTGCTGCTTTGGATGATTCATTTTTAAGACATTGGGGGAATAAAAAATATCTCCTCTATTATATTACAGAATTCAAGGCACTTAAGAGATAAGAGGGGGAATCTGTTTCAGACTTCTCAAAGATATTTAATAATATGTATAAAATTATTCCCGTTGAAGTTAAACCTATAGAAGCCTCCACCAAGATGACTTATGCTAATGCTTTCAACCCTGATTTTTGCCTCCTATTGAGAGAAAGAAGAGCTACCTCCTTGGATCATATGCAATATGCAACCCTTGAAGTAGAATCCAATATATTGACAACTGAAAAACTTAGGGTTAAATCTGATAGAGACAAAGGAAAAGGTAGGTTTGAAACTTTGAATTCTAGTTCCTCTGTTGCCCCCCCTCAAACGGATGAAGTGACCTAGCTACTAAAATCACTTTCTACTAGAATGGAAAAGATTGAATTAGAAGGAAAGAAGGGCTATAGGAATTCCCAAAATACTTAGAATAGGGGTAGTTTCAAAATACCAACTAATTCCCCTCAATTCATCCAAAGATATCAAAGAAACAGAGATAGAGATGATCAGAAAATTTAAGCTCCTCTCCAAAATAACCTTGTTTATGATGAAGAAGGAGAGGAAGAAGAGCTTGACCCTGAAATTTATTGTCTTAGGAACACCTCATCATTTCCTCATTTAACCTAAGCTGCATATGAATATTCTCTCATGGATAGTAAATTAAATGAGCTGAGCAAAGGGGAAAAGACCAGTAGCAACCCAAACAGAAATAGCCTCAGGTCCAAGAAGAAAGAAGGAAATATTGATGTTCTTGATCAGCCTACCAAAGAAGAGAAGCCTTCTAAAGATGTGGTATATAGCATCAAAGAAAAGGAGGTACAAAAACCCCCACCAATGGTCAAAGGTCTCGTCCTAGAAGTGAAGGAAATTCTGAAGCCCCCTCCCTTTTTCAATTTTGACCATGAAATTCAAAAAATTATAAACCCTGTACCCCTTTATGAACTGTTCAAGCATGAAGATTTCAAAAAGAGCCTCTTTAAACAATTGTAGTCTGAACCTATGTCTCATTCCACAGACTTAATCAATTTGCAAGATGAAAAACCAGTTGTCATATTAGGACCTTTGGTAGAATATAGAGATGATTCCTCCCCTCCCTTCTACATTTCATTGAACATCCATGATAAGGTGATACATAAATTCTTGATGTATTCAGGGGCATCTCACAATCATATGCTTAAGATTTTCATGGAAGAACTTGGGTTGGAAGTTACAAAAACCTACCACGACTTGTATTCTTTCGACTCCAAGAAGGGGAAGTGCCTTGGGGTTATCAAAGACCTAGTCGTGTCCCTTTTGTAGCTGCCAATGAAGAGCTTATTCATGGATATCGTAGTGGATGATGTTCCCCTGAGTTCAGGATGCTCCTGTCTAAATCTTGGATAAAGAGATTGAGGGGAACCTTGCAGATGGACCTTTCATACGCCAACATTCCTATGTTCGGGGGTGAACAAACAAGACTTTATAGGGAAGTGCAGCTCATGTACATCATCATTGATGAAGAAAACCCCACCAACCATCCTATTTTTTCTTTTGACACTTACTTTGGATCCATCATATTGCATCTCAATGATGCTCTTGAAACTCCTCTTGGAATCAGAAAGCAACCCATTACTTTTTGTGAAATCCCTTCCTGAACTACCTATGTTTGGAAGATGTTCTTTGACAGATCCTCTTCTAAGGAAGGTGTTGGTGGTGGAGTGGTCTTTGTTTCACTTTGTCAAGAAGATATAGCTTTGTCCTACAAACTAGAATTCAAAACTACCAACAATCTGACAGAGTATGAGGCTCTTGTTTTGGGTTTAAGGGTTGCAAAAGACATGTGGATTGAAGAGCTAGTAGTATTTGGGGATGCAGAAATAATTGTTCATCAGGTCAAAAATATTTATCAAGCTAAGCACCTGAGGTTAAGGGCCTATAGAAATGAGGTGTGGGACCTAATAGAAAATTTCTTCTTAGCTTTCAACATTTCATTTATTCCAAGAGACGAGAATACTAGGGATAATTCTTTGGTTGTCTCGGCAAGTCATTTAAGAGTCCCACTGCCACATAAACTCAGGTATGATGTTGAGGTGAAATATAGGCCCTTTTTACCTGACAATACTAAGCATTGGAAGGTGTTTGAGGATGATCTTGAGATCAGAAAATTTCTTGAGTCTGTTGATGAGTTCTCTGCATTACACATTGATTAGGATCATGATTCCGAAAGTAACCCTCATCCTGATGTATTTTTAAATAAAAATTTTAATCACCATATTGTTTAGTTGCCTAGTAACCACATGCCAAAGGGACTGGTTCCTTTAGAAATATTGTTCGATGGGAACGATGTCGAAATAAATTTTAAAGGCTCAATTGATGATGTTGATGTATCTGAGTGTAATATTGGTATAGAGAAGGACCCAAAATTTGTCAAATTGTCAAGCAGCCTATCAAGAGGAAAAAGAGTTGAACATGTTGAGTTGTTCAAATAATTTGTTGATGTGTTTTCCTAGACATATGAATATCTCAGAACATATGACACAAGTGTCATTGAGCACAAGATCCCATTAAAGGAAGAGTCCAAGCCATTTAGGTAGAAGTTGAGAAAAATAAATCCTATGTTACTGGCCATTATGGAGAAAGAGGTAAAAAAGATTTTAGATGGCCATATTATCGTTCCTTTGAGGTATTCTGAATGGGTGGCCAACTTGGTCCTAGTGAGAAAGAAGAATGGAGAAATCATAATTTGTGTCGATTTTAGGAACCTGAACAAAATCTCTAAGAATGACAATTACCCCTTGCCAAATATGGAGCACATATTACAGAGGGTAATAGGTGCATCTAGGATGTCCATGATTGATGGATTCTCTGTCTACAATCAGATCTTTGTCTTTCTTGAAGATAGAGAGAAGACATCCTTCACCACTCCTTGGGGTATGTTCATGTATGCCAAGATTCCCTTTGGTTTGATGAACGCGGGGGCAACCTTTCAGCAAGCCATGGACATAGAGTTTAATGGAGACAAGGAAAAGTTTATAGTCATCTATTTGGATGCCATAACAGTGTTCTCACAATATGATAAAGAACATTATGGTCATTTGAAAAGGTTCTTCTTGAAATGCAGAAAATTTGGTCTCTCTTTGAATCCCAAAAAGTCATTGTTTTCCATGAAAGAGGGGAAACTATCGGGGCATATTGTATCAGATGAGGGAGTAAAGATTGATCCAATAAGGGTAGAGGCTATTGAATCTTTGTCACTCCCTAGATCCAAGAAATAAGTTCATTCTTTCTTGGGGAAAATTAATTTTCTGAGAACGTCTGTTTCAAATTTTGTTGAGTTGGTGAAGTTTATCACAACCATGTTGAAGAAAGGAAATTAAATCAAATGGACTGTTGAATCTCACAACTCTTTTGATCAAATAAAAAAGGCCTTGACTGAAGCACCTTTTCTCATCAGTCCTGATTACTCCAAAGGTTTTTTTATTTTCTCCTTTTCTTCATTTGACACAATGGCAGTCATTTTGTTGCAAATTGATGATGAAGGGTTTGAACAACCCATTGCATCTTTTAGTAGGGAACTGAGAGATGCTAAAATAAAGTATGAAATCATGGAAAATAAGGCCTATGATTTGGTCAAAGCTCTCAAATCTTTCAGGGTTTATGTGTTGCAATCAAAATTCATTTCACATGTCCCTTTAGCTTCTGTGAAGGAGATCCTCATTCAACCTGACATAGATGGAAGAAGGAGCAAGTGGATTGCCAAGATACTTGAATTTGATCTTGAGATAAAGCCCACCAAATTGGTTAAAGGCCAAGGTTTAGCTAGGTTGTTGGATGAATCTAATTGCAAAGCCATGGGGGTAAATTTAATCAACACTTGCTCAAAAAATCAGCAGGCCAAGTTGTCTGATACAAGTTCTCAAGTCAGCCCTCCATTAGCAGAATGTGATTGGTATAGGGATATCATCGTCTTTCTGCAGAAGTTACAGCCTCCAAATTGCATGGAAAAAGGCAAGGTAAGAGCTTTAAATCTCAAATCAATTAAGTATTTCCTTATTGATAAAGTCTCATATTGGAAATATCCTATAGGAGTATTGTTGAGATGTTTAGACCCACGGGAAGCCCAAAAGATCATGGCTGATTTTCGTGATAGTTTGTGTGGGGGACATCACTTTTGGAGAACCATGGCCTACAAGATTCTAAGAGATGGCTATTTTTGGCCCAGCATGTTCACCAATGTTTGTGCAAAGATCAGGGCTTGTGTTAAATTTCAAAAATTCTCTAGAAATAAACAACTGAAATCTCTTCCACTAAAGCCTGTAGTTACTTCAAGACCCTTTCAGCAGTGGGGCCTAGACTTTATTGGGGAAATCCATCCTACTTCAAGTGGTCAGCACAGGTGGATCCTGACTACCACATATTATTCACTAAGTGGATAGAATTCATTCCCATAAGGAGTGCTTCCCACAAAGTAATCATTGTATTTCTTGAAGACATTATGGCAAGGTTTGGTTGTCCAAAAAGAATTTTCATTGATAATGTCTCATCCTTCAAGGCTAAACCATTGATTAAATTTTGTGAGTAGTTTGGGATTTCATTGATTCACTCAACTCCTTACTACCCCTAAGGGAATGGACTTGAAGAGTCTTCTAACAAGAGCCTTATAAATATCATCAAAAGATTGTTAGAGGACAATAAGAAAGCATGGGATTCAAAGCTCAAGTTTTCTCTGTGGGCTAACAGAGTGACAACAAAAAGATCTCTTGGGATCTCTCCTTTTCAACTTGTGTATGGATTTGAGGCCATATTTTATTCCCAGCTTGCCTTGCCAGTCAAAAAATTCTTCCAAGACTACCAAGGAGAACCTGATGACATGGTCAAGAGGGTAATGCAGCTAGTAGGAGTGCAAGAGACTAGGGAGAAGATACTGGAAAAATGACATGAACATCAACAAAAGATCAAGCAGGATTTTGACAGGAAAGTAAGAAAGGAGGATTTTCAGCTAGGAGATCTAGTGCTAAAATGAGATGCACCCAAGTAGGACAAAGGCAAGCATGGTAAATTTGATGCCTTGTGGATCGGCCCCTTCAGAGTCTCTGAGATATTCCCTAATAATACTTACAAGTTGCAGAATTTGGAGGGTGATGAATTTTTTGGTGGCCCTATTAATGGGCACTTTCTAAAAACAAAATTTGTTTGAAGCCGCAGTCAACGTCGCACCATTGTAAATATTGTTCCTGTTTTTATGTTTATTTTGTTTTAAATAGCTAGACTCCATAATCCAATACTAAGGCACTGGAACTACTTTTCTTGGTATCTCGTAGGGAGCATGCCATCACATGTGGAGCCAAATGTTATCACATAAACTTGTCAGAGTCTTGTGGGTTTGTGGCTTCTACCTAAGTCTATATTTTTTCCATGTCTCTCTCCCTTTCGTAGACCCAATCAAGTTTTTCCCTTTCAACTTGTAGTTTTTTCTTCTGTTTTCCTTCATTCATTTGAATGACCTATTTTCCTTGTCATATTACCTGAGAAGTCTAGGCCCTCTTATTTTATATGTTCTCTAAGGTTGATCACTTCCCTCTTTTCCTCTGTCATTGATCCTTTTTCTTTCCCAAACCCTCAGCTAGTTGTCCAAATATTTGTTTATAGAGGTCGCAACCATAAGCACAAAGAGAAACACTTAGAGTGGTCTGATATGGACTCTAATCAAGCGAGCGAGCAAGTTCGGAGATTAGCAATGAGTAATAATCGTGGGAATCGAGAGTTCAAAATGTTGTTGAAGTTGTTTGTAGAAGGTCCAAACTCCTGAAACCTGAAATTAGCGTGGATCGTCTGATCTAGTAGGACGTGTGGCACCAGATCCGAACCACGGGGAAAGTCATTTTAGGAAGGATGAAGTGAGGAATGTGTAGATTTCTGGAGTCCTGAAATGTCAAAGGTTCGAGTCCCAAAGTGTCAAAGGTCCAAAATCCTGAAATGTTGATATTTATCTGGGTCATTCGATCCAAAGGGACATGTGGCCCTGGATCCGAGAAGTCGTGATTTTGCGAGTCAAAGGTTTCAACATGGAGCACGACGCAAGTTTGCAAAACACAAAATTGCAAAATGCCTGGGATTTGGGCCCATGTTCATATGGAAAGCAGGGCCATAAATAAAGGTAAGAACCTATTGAGTGATAGTTGGCTGTGGTTTTTGAGCAAGCATCCTGGCCATTAAATTCAAAGCAAGTCCGATTGTCGATCTGGATAGGCCATTTCGCAAGATCGATCATCAGGGTATTTGAAATCAAGTGGAGTGAAGACTCTTGAAATGAAAAATCCCAAAATTCCACATAGGAGCCCCAGGTCATGACCCAAGGTCACATGGAGCAATGGAGAGGAGTTGTGCCAAATGCCGAGAGAGCTCGTATTGTTCACAGGAGAAGATCTGCATGGTCTCAGGGCGTCAGAATTGACTTGAAGGAGTCATGAGCATCACTTGGAACATTCATGGGTGTCAGGCCTCATCCCGATCCTGATGAAAGTAGTTAATGAAAATGGGGGAGGTGGTTGAAAACTCATCTCACCCCATAAATGGAAAGCTTGGAAGGACTGGTCTTGGAGGCATACTATCATCCCAAAGTTCCCCTATCAACAGATCCTCCTGCAATGTCCATACTGATCTGAGATCACGTCTGACAAAATAATGCAAGTGCAACATGACAAAAAAAGATACATATGGAAACCTTTGATTGTTATAGCCAGGTCACACTCCTAGTGGTGGCAAGTTTTTCTGAGTATAAATACTCGGTTTTGATATTTTTTTATGGTCAATGGTTGAGCTAGGCTCCCGCATTGTAAAGTTTTAATGAAGCTCTGGTTCTTTGGTTATGTAGTTTGATTTGAGACTTCTTGTTTAATCTAAGTCGGCTTCCTTCCTCCATATTTTTATGCATTTGATACTGAATGTTCATGATTAAAGGATTCTCATGGATTGTTGTGACTGTGTTGTAATGGATGTTTGATTGCAGTGAAGTTATAGCATTTTTCAGTTTCTTGAAACTCTGAATCCAAGAAGATCTTGTTTTCTGAGTTATTCCTCCTTAGGTCGCTGGAAGATCTGATGTCCATAGAAGACCTTTACATTTTATCCTCAAGTTCTTCCTCCTACTCACCCTTACTACAACTCACTGACTGAATTTGATCAAGACCTCATTTGATTATGCATACTGGCCCAATTTTCTGAGTTGAAACGACATTCTCTTGAGTTTGTTCCTGTTTGACCTCTTTAAATCCATTAATCGTGACATATGAACTGATGGGTACTGGGCTTACCTCCCCTGCAATCAGAAGGTGACTTCTAGTGCTAGCATATCTTACTACAAGGGTTCAATTGTTATGGACAAAACACTAGGACCCATTGAAAATTCCCCCACGAGAATGCTTCATTTTCCCACCTAGCCCCTGGGAATCTGTAAGGGAGAACTCAAAATCTAGGACATAGGTTAATTACCACATGCAAGTGATATGGGGTATTTTCCTTGCATATTCCCTCCCTGTGATTGAAGACTAATATGAGGAGTGTTGGGACATGTGTAAACAAATGAAGGAGGAATGTCTCTTGAGATCATATTCCACAGTTTCTTAGGGTATAAAGTGATTAAATCACCCCCCATTTTTTTCTTAGGACCCCTTGTTTGAGAGACATAGCTTCATTTTCTAACGATTCAGTCTATGGATTAAAATATCGTATAACCTAGAAGTATGAGAACTTTATCAAAAGATTTACCTCCTTTTTATTTGAGCAATGAACAAAGCAATCTTATTATCTGACAGAGTTGATTTTGTAGGCATTGATTTGATATTGACACTTATGTCTCCAATGGTGATCAAAGATTTTATTTTGAGTTATTTTTCGAGAAGGATACCTTGTATAAGAGCATATACCTCAGCTTGGTTATTTGTAGATATTCCTAGGCCCTAGGGAAAAGTTATTTCCATTTTTCCTTTGGGATCTAATATGATTCCCCCCACCCCTGCCACCCCTGGCAAGATATAAACATTATTAAAAGCATATCATAACTAAGCTTAAAATGAAAGTGTGGAGTGATACAGTGAATAAGAAAACAAGAGTCAAATTACTATAAAAAAATCATTGACCCCAAGTTAAAATATCAAAAATATGTTTTCATTGTTGTGAGTGCAAGAAAGAAATTAAATATTGCAAGATGAGATAAATTCCTATGAGTTCATAGTAAGAAAGGGTTTTGGGCAAGAGATAAAATTCCTTTGCACAAATGAATTTGTAAAATATCTGAGACGAATTGTATAGAGGATAGAAAACACTTTCTCTTGGATTGCCTGACCTATATAGGCATTAGATTTAACATTCAAAACATTTGTAATAAAATTCAGCTCCATAGCATGTTAACTCAAAAAAACCAAATGGAACTCATAGATTAATTTCCAAGTTATTTGATCATAGAAACAACTTAATAAACCATACCAATTAATTTAATTGTATATTTTTGATAGAAAAAAATTGGTCTTAGTGTATGGTAATCATCATCATCATCATCATTATATATACTTTCTTGCAGTAATTATAGGTCATATTTGTTTTTATTATGGACAACAATTTTTTTTCATTTTGATTTGTAAGGGTTATTTAAGTTACACTTCTCATCCATATTGGGTTGTAGTGTGTGCCTCAGTTTTCTAAGTTAAATAAAAAAATAAAATTATTCAACATTTAATAAATAAAACAACAAATCTTTTAATTAATTATCATTTTTTTTAAAGTTAGCTTAAATTTAAAACATTGTAGTAATTAATATTAGTTTTTGGACGATTTATTTACTTATTTTTTAAATATTGGGGACTTCCAATTTGTTTCAATTTTATTCTTAAGGGTTACCCACATTACGCATTTCATATATACTAGGATATAGAATGCACCTCCATTCTTTTGGTTACATAATAAAACTAGTATAGATCCATCTTATCCTAGATCTATAAGTTCCCAAAGTATACTTGCAATTACACCTCTTAAAATAAACAACTAAAATACTAATTACTTTAAAAATCATGAGTATTAGAAAAATACATGGAGGTTGTTAGCCTCTTCTTGACCTCATTAGAAGGAAGATAATTCTACTGCTCAATATCCATGTCCTCTGTTATCTAATGAATTGTCTCCTCCTCCTTGAAATCTGCATGAATATAATTGAATGAAAGCCTATGGTTTGGATCTATAAGTGTGATACCTTACTAAGGTTGAGAACAATTGTCCATAGCATGTTGCACTATGCTTCCAAAATATCTCATTTCTACCTTTGTTGGACCAAAAGGTTCATAATTGTCACATTGTGTGTCGCACATCGATGCTCATTTTCGTGGACCTTAGAGCTCACAAAAAGGATGAAGGTTCTATTAAATTGGATAGAAACTTCATGCCTTCAAAGAGTTCTTTGAATCTCTTAGGAATTCCTATAATCCATGATTTCTAGACAAAATATAGAAAAAACTAATGATGACAAAGAAAAATTAGAACTAGATTGACCAGAGCTATGTCAAGAATATAGAGGGAAACATTTGTCCCACAATCCTAAAAATAATACAACTAGAACACTATACTTCAAGTAATTTCTGGAACATGATCTAAGAATAAGAATATAGCCAATCCCAAACAAAAATAAAGGGGCATATTCCCAACAATCATGAGACTTGGGCATAAAGAAATATGGTCTGGATACTAATGAAATTTAGAGGGATAAAGATATATATACCATGAAAGAACCAATAAAAAGGGGGACACTGAAAGAGAACTTCCTTCTGGTACACATCTAGAAGCCAATTACAAAATCTAGATACCAATTTTGAAATATGGACCAAAAACTAGAGCCCTATAAAGAATGTCCACTGAAAACACCTACATATTTTAAACTATAGTCGGATTTCCCAAAAAATCAACTGGAAATCAAGGATATCTCTTACTACAAGGGTTCAATTGTTATGGAGAAAATACCAAGACCCGTTGAAAATTCCCCCACGAGAATGCTTCATTTTCCCACCTAGCCCCTGGGAATTCATAAGGGAGAATTCAAAATCTAGGACATAGGTCAATTCATGCATGCAAGTGATATGGGGTTTTGTCCTTGAATATTCCCTCCCTATGATTGAAGACTAATATGAGGAGTGTTGGGACATGTGTAAATAAATGAAAGAGGAATGTTGCTTGAGATCATATTCCACGGTTGCTTAGGGTATAAAGTGATCAAATCACCCCCCATTTTTTTCTCAAGACCCTTTGTTTGAGAGACATGGTTTCATTTGCTAATGATTCAATCTATGAATTAAAATCTATTAGAACCTATAAGTATCACAAATTTATCGAAATAATTACCTCTTTTTTTATTCGAGCAATGATCAAAGCAATATTATTATCTGACAGAGTTGATTTCGTAGCCATTGATTTGATATTGACACTTTAGTCTCCAATGGTGATCAAAGATTTTATTTTTAGTTCTTTTTCAAGGAGGATACCTTGGATAAGAGCATATACCTTATCTTGGTTATTTGTAGATATTCCTATGCCCTAGAAAAATGGTATTTCCATTTTTCCTTTGGGATCTAAAATTATTCCCCCCGCATCTTCCACCCCTGTCAAGATATAAACACTATTAAAAGCATACCATAAATAAGTTTAAAAGGAAAGTGTGGAGTGATACAATGACTGTGAAAACGAGAGTCAAATTAGTATAAAAAATCATTGACCCCAAGTTAAAAGATCAAAAGTATCTTTTCATTGTTGTGAGTGTTGGATCATGTTGTCATTGATGCCAATGGTTTGATTGGTTGATGTCAAGTGATTTATTGATGCCAATGGTTTGATTGATTGATTCCAAAGGATTGATTGATTGATGATTGATGTAATATAATATGTATTGTCCTTGATGAGAATGCATAGATGAAGATGGATCAATGAGTTGTCATTGATATGATGAATATGGATTAGTGAGTTGTCATTGATACATGATGAAGATGGATCGATGTGGTTTCATTGGTATATGATGCATTGTTGGAAAAATGTATAGATGACTCATTATTGTATTATCATGATTGATAAGGTGCACAAATGGATGAACTCCAAAGTGGTCC
>SNQJ01S0008749.1:50604-79319 GCA_010110895.2 Picea sitchensis
ATCATCATCATCATCATCATCATCATCATTATATGTACTTTCTAGTAGCAATTATAGGGCATATTGTTTTTTATTATGCACATCAATTTCTTTTTCATTTTGATTTGTCAGGGTTACTTAAGTTACACTTCTCATCCATATTGGTTTGTAGTGCGTGCCTCCATATTGAATGTAAAAACACTTATGAATACAATAAACATTATCCAACATTATAACCTCCATATTGAATGTAAAAACACTTATGAATACAATAAACATTATCCAACATGTAATATAACCATCATAGATCCATCTTAATTTTATATCTATTTAACATCCAAAGGGATAAAAAAAGTAGAGCTGTAAATATCTTTGTGCCTATTTGTCTATCTATATATATATTATTATTATGATAATAGAATATGCACCATTGATATTGTGGGTTGATAGAAAACAACTAGAAACGTTTCAAATAGATTTAGTTGTTGATACGATTTTATTTATATAGTGTTATAAATATTTGTGAATTATTATTAATTTGCTAAAATTAAATTTATTTTACTTTATTTTTAGTTTTGGATAAACTATGTATAACATCCCTACTATAATCCTGAGTTTAATTAATGCATAATGTAGATATGAATGTGGCTAAGGCCGAGCGATGTAATATCCAAATTGTATTTTTTTGAATTTTAATAAATGAAATGTGATGCCAGTTGTTGGGGGACATGGATAGAGATGAGGGATGTGTTTTCTAAAAGAGAAGGGAGTTTCTAAGAGGGGTACAAGGGGGCGAATTATTTATGGGTATTAATAAAAACCCACATTCCTTAATTTTATTATCATTGTGTATAAAACCTTTATTTCATGTTTGAGTGTATGAGATCCCAATCAATGAATACATGTAAGAGGGTGGGTGTGAGAAGCCACATCACATAGTTATTGGGATCATGGAGTTGAAGTAAAATCAACATTGGAAAGAGTGAGAGTCAACTAGCTTGGGGAAAAGGAAATTCGTATGACCAAAAGGGCTAGTTTTTACAGTTGCATTTTTGAATGAGCATCAGAGAGAACAAGGAAAATAAGTGCACTTGAGCTAGAGAAACAATGGAGGGAGAATTCTAGAGTGTTTTTGGAACTACAAAATGAAGAAGCAATTTGTTAGGCTTGCATAATAACTAGGTTTTCATCCCTGAATAGTGAACTAATATGTGAGTTGCACTGCAAAAAAGAGTTATTATTGTTTTTTCCTAGCAGTTTTCCTAGAAATGAATTCCCTTGTGTTCCCAATAGTGTGATTCTTGGTTACCTACACTAGAGATACCCTGATAAACGAATGGGACTCATTATGTACTGAGATAAGTGAAGGGGTGCATTCCTTGGGTTGGGTAAGTCGAGAGGAAGAGAGTTGGAGGAAATTCAGGATAACGTAGGAGAATGCCAATGGATTGTGGGATTATCTGAGATGTGAGTGGATAATGAGAGACACCCTCTTTTGTGGATTCCTAGCCCCAACTTGTGGGTGACTTGCTATTGATATCTATAACAACAAGTCTATGGTTGGGTGGAATGGCCATCCCAAGTAGTTGGTTGCACAACTATTTTAAAAAGATAAGTGTTTTTCTATTTTTCTGGGTTATTTTATCAGTTTAATTGTTGTGTGTTTGACTCTATGCATGAGAATGTTTTATATGTTGCAGTGATGAATTTATTAGTTTAATTCATGTTTATTTAGAATGTTGTAGATGCATTCAAATAATGGTATCATAAATTGGTTAAATATGTGTGTTTTCCTGTAGTTGGTAATCTATATGATATGTTAGCAAAAAAATTTAATTTTTTATGCATGTTCTGTAGAGAAATGTTCCTCAATGAAGTTGGTGGATGTTACACTATTGTATTGCATTAACATATGCTTGATTTGGGTTGACATAAATAAACCATAGAAAGTGTCAAATAGATTCAATCCTTGATATGATTTGATTTCTCCAATGTTATAAATATTTGTGAATGACTACTAATTTGTTAAAATTAAATTTATTTTACTTAATACTCAGTGCATTTTTTGGAGATTTCACTATGTATGAGTTTCTGAAATGTCTGATGTTTCAAGTGGAAACTCCACCCATATTTAGGGACATATGATCATGTCAGGGTAAATATTAAATACGAAAAATTAATAGCCCTCCAGTCTAGAACGAAAAAGACCCCCTCCTCTATCCCACCTTTACCTCATATTTATTCCCTACATCCATGGCATTATTGATCATATTTCTAATATATTAGCTAAAAAGAATATCAAAACTCGTTTTAAACCCCATAAAACCCTCAAACATATTTTCATAAGTGCTAAGGATAAATATGACCCTATGTTAAGCCAAAGAATTTATCAAATTCCTTTCTCTTGTGGAAAATCTTACATTGGCCAAATAGGTTGTTCAATCAAAACTCATCTTAAAGAGAATATAGATGATACATTCCAAAACCGAATCTCTAAATTAGTGATTGCAAAAAACTCCTACAATTATAAACATCTTATTTGTTTTGACCAAACAAAAATCCTTGCATCAACACCTCATTACTCATCTCATAACATTTGGGAAGCTCTTGAAATTGAAAAACACTCCAAAAATTTTAATCAGGAAGATGGTTATAAACTCAACCAATCATGGAAACCCACTATCCAGTGTCTTATTTAGTAAAACTCTTCTCTTTATCTTATATGTTACCCTACCCTCTTCTATTTCCTTAATTCTTCATCTGATCTTCTCTAATGTCTCCTGAAATCTATTCCTTTCATATATCTTTTATGGCTTCTAATTTCCTCCTGCAAGGGTATTCTCCCTCTCAATCCCTTATTTCCTTTTCTTCTTCATCCTTATTTTGTTCTACTTTGTTTGATATTTATTAATTATTTCCATTTATCCCCCTTATTAAAAAAAAATATTTAGATTATTTATGTTTTCCTCAATGTCTATTAACCCAATGTTTGTTTAGTTTATTTATTTTTCTTCAATGTATATCTATTTTTTTCGTTTTCTTTTATTCTCTCCAACAACTATTATTTTATTTTTCTTCAACATCGATATTTTTCTTATAATCTCTCCAATGACTATTAATTTATCGTATTTAATCTTAACCCCATCATGCTCCTTTCTATCATTCTTATAACTCATATTGTTAGCTTTTTAGCTCGAGAGGTACTCTACATATGTGTCTTGTATGTGGAAGTAACCTTGTGCCTACACTACTAGACACTTGACTTTGTAATGGGTTTTTATAAAGTTGTGATAAATTGGTTCCTTTATTAAAGTGACTTTTTAATAAAGTGTACCTTTTAATATTAAAGTGACTTTATTTCATAAAGTGCACATATGTTATAAAGTGGAAATGTACTTTAATATCTTGAAGTGATTTATTTTGGAGGGAATGAATCATGGCCCTTGATCTTGTAAAGGAAAGATTAGATCTTGGCCATTAGATATAGGGTTGGAAAAGGTGAAGGGTCACTTTCAGATTATAAGAGAACGCATTGGGTAGTGTGCAAGACACATTGAGAAAGAGATTGAGAGAGATTTTTGAGTAAGCTTGAGAGAGGGAAATTAGGGTAGAAAAGAGGGCACATTTCCCAAGATATTTTGGGCACAAATCCCAATGAAACATTTATGTTTGAGTGGCGAGTGATTTTTTTACTGTTGGAGGCCGTACTATATGGATCCGTATAGTCCATACAACAAGGGGAAGAGGGCACATAAATCAAGGCAAGTTGAGCACATTTTTTTGAGGTTGTTTAGAGAGTTTTTCTTTCTACTATTGGGTCATATAGAACAATCCATACAAAAAACTATGTGCAAGGATTTCAAGGTGCATATTTTTTGCGTGGGTCATACAACAGTATGAACTTGGCACAAATTTCAAGGCAAAATTTGTGGGGACTGTTTTAGTGTGTTGTAAGTGGATTTCTCTTGCTGGAATATGTATTGTTGCTGCTGATATGTATTTTTCGTGAAGTTGAATAATAGATCTCTCTCTCTCTCTCTCTCTCTCTCTCTCTCTCTCTCTCTCATTTGGGTTTCCCCACATTGGGGTTTTCCTTGGCATTGCCTAAATTTCTGATTATTTATGAGTTGAATGGTTGTTGTTCATTGTGTTTATTTCGCTGCAAAATTTCTTAACATTGTGTATTTTTTATTATGGTAATTTTTGAATGTGGGTTTGGACATTTCAGAGTTCATAGAAGATAGTTATCTCTAGGTTGCTAAGTGTATGAAAAAATTATTTACTTGTTGATTTTGTCATTAAATTTCTACATGGTATCAGAGGTTGGGCTATGAGTGATAGTGAATAGTGAGATTTTTTAGCAAGGGTTGAAGGGGGAAATATCATGTTTTTTTTCCTTTGAATATTGACAAGGAATATGGTTGCATGCATTAGATTTGAGGATCGATTAGATGAGATTTCCAACTATTTGTAGTGGAAGGTCATGATGTCAGTTGTTCTCAAGGAGAACAAGATTTGGAACTATGTTAGTTATGTTGTTGTGGCTCCCACAAAAAAATCCTATTTCTTTGGATTTGCATGAAGTAAAGGAGGCCAAAGCTTAGAGGATTATTCTAGATGAGGTGAAGGACCACCTTATCCAACACTTGGCTAAGAAGAAGACAACCCAAGAGATGTGGGATGCACTTAAGAACTTATTTGAGGTGAAGAATGAAAACCAGAAGATGGACTTGAAGGATAAGCTACATGATACCAAGATGGGTAAGGGGGAGAGTGTGTCTTCTTATATTACCCAGGTAGCTCAAGTAAAATATGACATGTTTGTAGTTGGGGAGGTCATATCATATTCAAAGTTGGTGAGGATAGCCTTGAAAGGATTCACCAAAGAATGGAATTCTTTGTGAAGTGTGTGGTGGGTCATGAGCATCTTCCAGATTGGAGCAAACTGTGGGATGATTTCACTCAGGAGGATATTCGAGAAGGATATCAGAGTAGTGGACGAAAGACATATGGAGCTGATGAGAATGTTTTTCTTGCTGCAAAGAGAAAGAAGAAATCAAGTTCTGGGAGGGACTTGAATAAAGTTAGATTTTATTGTTGTAACTAGTTGGGGCACCTTTCTTCTCATTGTCCTGAGAGGAAGAAGAAGAAGAAGGAATAGGAGGGGCCTGAGATAACTGCTATAGAATCCATGGAGGAATTTCCTTCCAAGTATGATAGGGAATTTTCTTTGGTTACTCTAGTATCCAGTGTCGGTAGTGGAGGATTTGGGGGCAACTTTAGATAGATTGTTGGCAGTGGAGCCTCTTATGACATGATGAGAATCTGGAGAGTATTCCTTATTATCACTAAGATAGGTCATGATCGGCTAGTGGAGAGTGAAGGTGGTATGGAATAATTTGTACGTGGAGTTGGAAGTGTTAGATTCTAACTCGAGTATGGAGGATTCTTGGATCTTGATGGAGTTCTCTTTGTTCCAGGGTTGAGGGTTAAATTTCTCTCAATCTCATCCTTGGAGGATGCTGAATATTGTAAATTGTTCAAGAGGGGACATGTATTTATCTACAGGGAGGGACCAGACCTGGTGGAACCATAGCTGATTGGTGATCGGGTGGACAGGTTTTACATGTTACGAGGACAACCTTCAAGATATGGTTCAACATCGGATGAGGTGCAGGAGGCTCCTGAAACTGCAGTGGGCCCAAGGATTTAGTCTTGCATTTCAAGAGAAGAGAGGGAGTCTCTTCTAAGCACTGCAAAAGGCTTAACTGGTGTGATCGAACCGATTCTAGGGGTGGAGTGGATTCTCCTAGGAACTTAGGGTTCATAGTGGCTGTCAGGAGAAGATATTCTAGTTCGCGTTTTGTGCAGGTTTTGAGGATGGCTCCAAGTTCATAGGGAGATCCTACTAAGCACAGTGTGATGGGACTATATGATGGTGATGGTAGCGAGTACATCCCTTGCTAAAAGGGAGTATTATCTTTTTAGCTCGGGAGGTACTTTGCATATGTGTCTTGTATGCAGAAGTAACCTTGTACCTACACTACTAGACACTTGACTTTGTAATGGGTTTTTATAAAGTTGTGATAAAGTGGTTCTTTTATTAAAGTGACTTTTTAATAAAGTGTACCTTCTAATATTAAAGTGACTTTATTTCATAAAGTGAACTTATGTTATCAAGTGGAAATGTACTTTAATATTTTAAAGTGATTTATTTTGGAAGGAATGAATCATGGCCCTTGATCTTGTAAAGGAAAGATTATATCTTGGCCATTAGATATAGGGTTGGATAAGGTGAAGGGTCACTTTTATATTATAAGAGAATGCATTGGGTAGTGTGCAAGACACATTGAGAAGAAGATTGAGAGAGATTTTCGAGTAAGCTTGAGAGAGGGAAATTAGGGCAGCAAAGAGGGCACATTTCCCAGGATATTCTGGGGAAAAATCCCAAGGAAACGTTTATGTTTGAGTGCTGAGTGATTTTTTACTATTGGAGGTTGTACTATACAGATCCATACAGTCTGTACAACAAGTGGAAGAGGGCACAAAAATCGAGGCAATCTAGGCATGTTTTTCAAGGTTGTTTAGAGGGTTTTTCTTGTTGTTACTCGGTCGTACAGAAAAGTATGTCCATGGATTTCAAGGTGCACATTTTCTAGGTGGTTCATACAACAGTACGGACTTGGCATGGATTTCGAGGCATAATTTGTGGGGATTGTTTTAGTGTGTTGTAAGTGGATTTCTCTTGCTGGAATATGTATTGTTGTTGTTGATGTGTATTTCTACTTATGGTAATTTATGAATATGGGTTTAGAAATTTCATAGTTCATAGAAGAAAATTATCTCTAGGTTGCTAATTGTATGATAGAATTATTTACTTGCTGATTTTGTCATTAAATTTCTGCACATATGTCCCTGAAGATGGGTGGAGTGTCCACTAGAAATGTCAAAAATTTAGGAAACTCATAGAGAGTGAAATATCTTGAAAATTCACACACTATTATGGTCAACTGTAAAAACCTACAAACTCATTTATTTTATGTTATTTTTAGTTTTGGGTAAAATATTGTATTGCATTGACGTATGCTAATGCCAGAATCTATTCAATATTTAATATTCTTCTTTCCTTTTTCTTTGCCAGTGAAAAATGTTTACTTGTTTTCTTTGAGAAAAGAGCACCTATATATGTCTTCTCATCCTTGATACAAAATTATATATAATATACTATCATCACATGTCAATATAGGGTAGATATATCTATTTAAGTATCATTTATTTAGTGTTTCTATTACTATTTGGAACATAAAACATTCATGGTAAGGACTATTCACTTGAATGGTACTCACTAGATAAAGAAGCATGCTATTCCTAGTTGGAATTGTTTATCCAAATAGTTTCCATTTTCCATCCCTTTGTCAAAATAATGTTCTAGTTAAGAGTGTATAGAAGCCTACCATTGAGTGTTCAATCTGTTGTGACTCCTCGGGTCATAGATACCTCTATCTTGACTAAAGGGTCAAAAAGAGGGTTTACCTCTCTAAATATATGTGTGAAATATATTTTTTTCATTGATGTCAAAGATAGGAGGAGACTATAGATGTCCATGATAAAGATTGCAAGATGGAGATTGTTGGAAATATAGTTTTTGGGTTTCTGATGCTCAATTTGGACACCCTATATTTGAAGGCCTTTTTACTCTGAAGACCTAGGTCAAATGGGAGCATAGGATATATGGTTGAAAATCTTATTATGAGACCTTTCCAACAGTATATGGAATGACCTCTAACTCCTTAGGAATGAGGAGATATGAAATATTTTGTTAGGTCATTCAAAATAGAAAGTACAAGCAGATCTAACCAATTTTATAAGCCGACCCCATAAGTGAACTCAGAAACACTATAAATACATGATATATGTGTACATTTGAAGTATATCCAAGCAAGAAGAGAAAGTACAGGTGCAAAAAATATATCTGAGGTGCTCAAGAGGATTTGGGGAGTATTCTTGAGGTCTATAGGTGTGAAAGAGTTATTTTCTTGGATTTTTAAGGGTGCGGTATGAAGAACTAAGGTCTATGGTGATGCAAAGTGCATTGTTTTGAGGTTGCAATGCTGCATTTTGGAAATATATTTTGGGAATGATTCTATGAGTTTCTCTAGGGCATGAGGGATAAATATGGCGATGGTTTGAAGCTATGTTTGGGGTATGAAGCAAGGATAGGCGTTGGAGCATGAAATTTAAGGGTATGATGATGTTGTGAAATGCATTAAGTATGAAGCATGTACGTGAAGTCAGAAGTATTATGTGTATGAAGATCTTATATTGCTACCTATATAGGTCTTACTGAGTTGGTGCTCAATTGAAGAGATTGGTGTCTCTAGTAGGTTGGTTCCTACACAATATCTTGCTTAGTTGGTGCTTAACTGAATATATTAGTGTAGAATCTAGTAGGTTAGTGCCTACAAGATTTTATAAAGATAAGTTTTTATGGTTTTCTCTCACAAGGGTTTCCAAATTAAAATCTGTGCACTATTATTTGAGTTTACATATATTTATTGTCTTGAAGTTAATGAACGATTGATGAATTATCATTTAAAGTAAAAAGTATCTTATATTGATTCACCCCTCCCTCTCATTATAAACATAATTTCAACATATATATGTTGAAATTGTGTTCTTTGCTCCTAATTTATGCTTACTCATGTTTGATGTGATATTCCTATTCTTCGAGAGGATCCTTATAAATAATTTATTATGATCTTTGAACCTCCATATATATTTATGTATTTGACTATACTCTCCCATGCAAGGTCTAGTAAATGCTTGTAGTTCTGAGTTCTATTATATTGTTTGTTAACTAGCCTAAGCCAAGTTTAAAAGAGAGTCTGGAATTGATTGGAGGCACAAGCCATCCCCTGAATCTGTTGAGACATAGATTATTCCTATTAACTCCATTAAAGTAGCCATGTGTGATGGACAAAGAATAATTCAAATGAAGAATAAGCAGAGGTAGTTTTGGAGGCTTAGAGGCCAATGTATACGATCTATTTCCTTTCAAGTTAGACAAATATCTATAGATATTTGTCTTTATTCCTTGGAAAATAGTTTTATTTCTATCCAAGAAAGTGGTCCAAAAAACTTCCAAGCCAAATCCCTTTTCATATTCCACTACATTGGATATACATTATTGTAGTGTTGAGTTTACATTTCCCCTTGACCACTGTATAGTGTGCTAGCCAAGTTTGTGAGAAATGGCCCATATTTCCTTGTGAAGTGATGATGAAATAATAGTTTAAATATGGATTCCTTTTTTTCCTTGCATAGTGGGAACCTACTATGTCCCATCCATCCATTCCTATTCAACATGTCTCATCTTGGAGGTGGTATATGATGGAATATACTACATATGATGGAATATACTAAGCATGTGATAACTTTATAAAATTTTGAACCCCCTTGATGGACTTTGTGGGAATCTCCAATGAAATCTTCTATTGATTTAAGGTTAATATATTTTCTATATAATTTTTCTTATCAGAAATGCTTATTTTTTATTAGCTTCCAAGTTCCTTTTTCTACCAATGCTATAGTGAAGATCCCAAAGTTTTTTATTCCCCAAACCCCTATATCCTTTGGCCTATATAGAACCTCCTAGGAAACTAGAGACATCACCACATCCTCTTTATTTCCCTTCTAGAGATAATGAAAACATATTTTTTTGAGTTTTATTTATATATGATTTGTGAGGGATGTTAATGACAACCAATAAACTGAGACAACATACAACACACTTTTAATAGGGATGATCCTCCTTGCTATAAACATTTAGTGGTGATTCCAATGGGAAATTATAACTTTGATTGTATTGATAATCCATGTCCAATCCTGGATACAATAATTCTTTGGCTTGAGGTGAAAACCTAGGTATATCAACAATACTTCAAACTCTTGAAAATTGAAAGGAAGAAATTTTAGGATCAAGGAGAGATGGAACTAAGGGACAATATTGAAGTGGATATGGGAATTAGATTTGTTTACCTCCATACTGGTTCCAAGGAATAAATGATCAATAATTCTCACAAATCCTTTTGCATCTTGAATGCTTCTTTGATGAAGAGTAACATATTTTCTACAAACATGAGGTGGTTTATATAGACCCCTTGGCAATGCTTATACCTTTGAGATTACCTTGTATGAGGTCATATTTCATCAAACAGTTGGTACCCTTCGTGATTATCATAAAGAGGAAGGGGGGTAGGGGGTATACTTGGTATAGGCATTGATATGATTGAAATAAGTGGGAGGCCAAACAATTTAAAAATATAGCAAAGGATGTGGTTGAGATGCAAGAATTTTTCCAACTATCGAAAGGCCATGAGAAACCAACTCGAAAGAGAAACAAGTGAATTTATAGCCAATTAGTTTAGTCAAAATATTTATAAGGGTGAATAATCGCTATGTTGGCATAGGGGTAGACCCAGGGTTCAACGCTACAACAACACACCAAAAAAACCCTAACTACTGGCCCTTTCGGCAACACCTGTGAAGCAGATGAAGTCTCACCTGAGGTAGAGGTAGGGGTGGTTGCAGGACTCATGTGTCTGCAACCTTAGCTGGGACACAAATATGTGATTGTAATACTTAATAGAGCACTTAGCACCGACAATTCATCAATATTCAACCACTTTCTACTCCGCAGATAAAACAGAGCATCGCAACATTCATTTAGATCATTCATTCAGATCTGATGTATCTAAGAACTTATCATAGAGATTTAGGTTAGATCTAGTAGATTCAAGAACTAAGCACATTCACATAGTTCATATTTAACACCCATATACATCATTAGCACAAAGCATAAACATAACTATCTATCTATATCAAAGCACTTAGCAAGTAAATACATAAACACATCAACACATCACACAAATCATAGCAACACAACATGTACGTGGTTCACCCCCACCTTGGGGCTATGTCCACCACCTCTTCTTCTTTATTATCTTCAGTCAAGATTCTTACATGCACATAGCATCAAAATCCTACTCTGCAGAAGACAGGAGATCTGCGTGCACTCCACTAGATCCTCTTTCTTCGAGTTAAGGTACAACACCAAGCCTTCTTACAATTACTTGCACATAGCTCTGTAAGTCTCATACAGTATGCATAAAACATCTACAATCCATACTTAGCATTTAGCCCAATATCACATAGATATTCACATCACCCTCCTTACATTTCTTAGACATCTATTTATAATTTACAAAATAGGCCTAAACATGGGTAAACCCATGGTTTGACATCCCCATACCCATTACATAATCCCAAATCCCAAAAAGGACCCAAAAAGGGGCCCATATCCCGCGATATTTTCTTCGTCTTGCGCTCCTCCTTCAACAGGCTGTCGAAGTCCCAAAATAGGTCAAACTTGACCATGGATCTCCCAAAACTTGGTCAAGAGACAACAAGCCCCCAACACTCACCTGTGACTCATCCCAAGTCACTCTGGTCTGGGCAGTTTTTCTTCAAAATCCTCGAGCGTGGCTCGAGCTTCTTCGACTTGTTGTTGTGCCATGGCCTCTTGTTCGGTGAACTCTTGGATGAATGCGTCGTTGACATGTCTTCCAGGCATTGTTCAGTTGTAGTGATAACCTGCTCGAGTTCTACTCATCAGCCTTCAACCTCTGTGAACAATTGGTAAGCCTTATATTGTATAGGTTGGAGCCTCTGAGTTACTTCCATAAATCTACTCTGGATAGTGTGGATCTATTGTTGGGCGGTGCGTTTCTCTTGGGATCACTTCATTATTTCCACAGTTGGCAGGGGCTTCAATTGTGCATGTATTGTCTCTGCATGTTGCTTTGCTTTCTGGAGTTGTGACTCTAGTCCTTTCAATTTTGGGTTCTTAGTGAGTTGCTCATATGTCTAGGCACTGTGATTACTCAGCTGTTTGCATTCCATGGCAAGGGCCTTTATCCTTTCAACTGTGCTCTGGGTAGTTGCTTCTCTTTGATCACTTACATCCTGTGGAGTCGCGGGCACTGTGTGGAGCTCTAAGTCTGTTATGCATTGTTGTAAATGTTGGATATCTTCTGTGAGGTGCTCTACTTGCTTAGGGACTTGGTCCTCCACCTTTATTTCTAAGACTGTCACAGAGTGAAGTGCTTTGCTGACTGCTTCTTTCATTTCGAGTTGCTCTGTGAGAAACTATTCTTTTCCTTGTTGCATCTGTGCTTTTTCTTCATCGAACTTTGCTTGGAGAGCAATCTTTTCATTTTCTACAACATTGCATTGTTCTACAAGTATGCCTTGCACTTGCTTCAAGGCCTGGGTGGATTGTTCTGTTTCTTCTTGTTCTCATCGAAGGTGAGCTTTGACTGTATCAGCTAGTTGGTGGCGTTGGGCTGGCTCATCTCCCAAATCTGGTTCTCCCGATGGCAGGGGAGTAGTGGAGACTACGCGGCTGGACTGAAGGGCTTGTTGTACCCCTCGAAGTTCGACTTCAATTCTCTCATACATTTCTTCCTACTTGGCTTCTTGTTTCTCTGTTATTTCTAGTGAAGCATCATTCAAGGATGCATTGATGAAGTCAAAATCATCAAAGGTGAGGACAGTATGCATCTTGGTCATGGTGGCTTTCGATTTCTTCCGGGAAGAAGGTTTCAGGGGGGAAACCTTCCTCTTCTTCAAGGGGTCAACCTCATCTTTGGGCAGTGTTAGTTTTCCTGGATTCTGTTTAGCTTCTACTTTATCATCAGCCCCTCGTTCAGGTGACACTGAAGCAGTCTTTCCTGAGGTGTTGCTTAAATTTTGGACCTCTTCAGTCTTCTTGGGTGTATTCTGTCCTTTATGAGTGTCCTCAGGGCTGTCAAGGTTAGATATATCTACAGGGTTGGTAGGGATAAGGAGGTCAGTAGATGATTCCTTAGTGATCTCCTCAAGGTCTTCTTCTATAAGTTTATAATATGACTGGAGTTTCTCTTTATGTTCATCTACTCACGTTGTAATGTAGATGATGTGTCAATCTGCATTGAACTTCATCAGGGGTCGAAACCTTTGTAAGGTGTTTGGAGTCATGCGAGGCTTAGCTTCGATGGCTCTCTTTAGTTGGAGGTAATATGTATAAAACACAAAATTTGACTGACATTGTTTGTTCATATCACTTGAATACCAAAGGGTAGCGAACTTCACAGCAAGTGGTTCGAATGGCTCTATGTCTGTGAAGGTCACACCTTCCAACATATCCTAGGCCATAAATGCAATGAGGATCATGAGCCATCTGAAATGAAATTCATAACCCTGATTCTGTGCTTCTCGACAGTCTAGTTCCAACTAGTTAACTAGGTACTTCACCCAGTACATCTGTAGGCCTTCTGTGCACTTCCCTACGAGATCAACGACAAAGCCAGTGACCTGCATAGGTCAGTTCTTCCTTACTAAATTTCCATCTATTAGTTGACATGCTACGCGCACTGCGCCACTCTCAATGGAAGCTACCTTGTAGCCTCTTGTTCCCTTCTCAACATCGCCATATGTAGCCTTGATCTTCTATGCCAGCGCACGATCTGTGGCCTTTCCTGGGTAGAAGTCTTGTGGGTTGGGTCCTTGCATACTCAGTCCTATGATCCTATGGATAAGCATTGGGTCAATTGTAATATGATTGTCTAGCCATAAGTAGATGCCATGGTAACATGATGGTAGCATCTTGACACATGCATTGACTTCCTAGTGTCTTCTGAAGTGTGGGATCTTCATGACATTCAGCAGGGTGGACTGTGCGAGGTTCATTGTCCACGACTAGGGAATTATCTTTGAATTCTTCCCCCTTGTTCTAGTTAGGTACTTGTACGGGGAGAGCATACCATAGATCTCGCAATCTCCAAGGTTGAAGTCGTTGAACTTCAATGTTGTGATCTTATCCTGCTTTGCTTGAACTATGTGTATTCCCTTCGGGAGGTACGCAATGACCATGGTGTACTTGAAATCTCTTAGCACACTATCATGATTCACCACACTATCTAGAGGCAAGATGTAATCAGGAAATATGGTTGGAATCAGCTTCGCATTTGCTAGGTTGTCTTTGTTCTTGGTTATCTTTTCTGTTGAGGGTCAGGATGACCCGGCTCCATGAGCAGTAGACGGAGAGGCTTGAATTCCTCTTTTCGATGATGCTTGTATCCCTGTATACATTGACATTACTCATTCAGTCATTAGGTCGATGAGAACTTCTTCAACAACTTTCTCTGCAGCACTGAACTCGTCCGACATACATGCTCGGGGTTGGAAATATCGGGTTCGAGGAGTAACTTAGAAATTGCAATGGGATAGAGGACAATAGCGCAATGATCATTGTGTAAAATCAACGTGTCTACGGGCTCAGGTTCATTGTTAGCAAAAGTGTTCTTGGTGCATGGCACGACAGGATAAATAGATAACTTGGCAATGGATCTCTTGCAACGGGTGAGAAACCTTCATTAACATTGTTTTATCCGTTATGGCGTGGTCCCAACGATTTGGTGGCAAGTTGTCTAACCATTAATGCTTTTCTTCCTGTCTGGGGTGTCAATTGAATGGTTATACTGTCTCTAAAGGCTATATTGCTTCGCCACGGTGAAGTGCCATGTGATGTTGTTCTGGTATTCCAGCAAAGCTCCAATTTTGTAAATTTTCCTTCTACGAAGTTCCCTCAGGAACCTTCTATAACTTTTCAATCTTATCTCTCTTCTTACTTAGCTTTCTGGCCTTCTTTATAGTGAGCTTCATCTCGGTATTCCTTTTTCCATTTTGATTCTTATCTTCGTTTGGCATAGTTACTTCGCGTTGTTGAGATTATTTCCTAAGATTCGAGGGTGATACTTCCTCTTTATCTGGAATAGGTACTTCAATCTTTTGTGGGTCTTCTAGTGTTCTTGCAACTTCAATATCTGGGTATCTGGTGTTAAATAGCTTCGATCTATTCTTTTGTTCTTCAATCAAGTGTGTGATCCTTCTGGTCATGAAATCCTTTAACTCTTGTTTCATATGCTCTAAAAATTCTTCTTCTTCCTTCCTTCTAGCCTGATTTCTTTCAATCCAAGGTTTTCCTAGTAACATGGTAAATGGGCTGTTGTTCTAAATAAATTTAACAATCTCAAAATCCTCCTTTGTCGAAGTCCCATTGGCATTCATAGGTATCTGGGTGAGCTTTCCACATAGGTTTATTAGCTTTCCTTTGAATAGTCCTATTCCTCCTAATGAAGGAATCATAGCAGGCCTTCCTATAGCTTCCCAAGTTCTTTTTGTCATGATATTCACCTATGTTTCCTCATCTAGAACACAATCAATGTCGAACTCTCCTATTCTTACTTCAATGCATTATTTTTCTTTGAAGACCTCTGATAAACTGATATGTCAGTGGTCATTTAGGGTTTCTTTCATCTGTAGTAATACTTTCTCTAATTCTTTCTGGGGTTCTGCCATAGACTCAGTTTTTGGATCTTCCTTAGGGTTTTCTTGTCTCATGTTCATTCCTTCAAGCTTAGCAATCATTATAGGGAAATCCAATACTTCATGGTCCATAGCTTTGCAACAAAGACAACTAGATCTTCTCCTAGGGCACTCCTTAGCAAGGTGTCCTAGTTTTCTGCAACTATAACAGAGGGTTAATCCTCTCTTTCTTTTGAATGATTCCCAACTCTTCCTGTACTGTGCGTTAGGATCATAGTAGCTAACCTGCAAACATTTCTTTCTAGGATCCTGCATCCACTTGTTAGTCCAAACATTCTTTCTATGCATAGCTATAACATATTTTTCACTATTCTTATCAGATCTACGCAAGTCAAACCTTCTTTCATCTATTAGTGCCCTAGTTTTCAAGCTAGGACAAAATCTATTGAACATACCTAGATCCATGTTGTTGAAACAAAAGTTTCCACTTATCTTACTTCTATAGAGCACAAAGATTTCAAATCTAGAACTTTTCAATATTCTTACCTTTATCAGAGTAAAAAGTGTTGAGATCTTACCTCTTTTATTCATATCAGACTTCTTTTCTTTAGCACAGAGCTTCACAAACTAAGTAGAGTACTGTGCACTTCGGTGATAGATCTACACACAGAGATTTCACAATTTTAGATTGGATCTTTGCACAAAGATTCTTCTTTCTCAGTTCCGAGCAATCACAATTTTAGGTCAGATATTTCCACAAAGTTTCTTCTTCCTCAGTTCCCAACAATCATAGTTTCAGGTCAGATCTTTGCACAAAGATTCTTCTTCCTCAGTTCCCAACAATCACAGTTTTAGGTCCTGGTAACAAAACTATTTGTTGGCATAGGGGTAGACCTAGGGTTCAATGCTACAACAACGCACCAACAAAACCCTAACTACCGACCCTTTTGGAAACACCTGTGAAGCAGATGAAGTCTCACCTGAGGTAGAGGTAGGGGTGGTTACAGGACTCCGGTGT
Organism: Picea sitchensis; assembly: GCA_010110895.2. Lineage (NCBI taxonomy): Eukaryota > Viridiplantae > Streptophyta > Pinopsida > Pinales > Pinaceae > Picea > Picea sitchensis. Next base: position 67,028 of record SNQJ01S0008749.1, read on the forward strand.
CTGTAACCTTAGCTGGGACACAGATTTGTGATTGTAATACTTAACAGAGCACTTAGCACCGACATTTCATCAATATTCAACCACTATCTACTTCACAGATAAAACAGAGCATCACATCATTCTTTAAGATCTGATGTATCTAAGCACTTGTCATAGAGAGGTAGGTTAGATCTAGTAGATTCAAGCACTAAGTATGTTCACATAGTTCAGATCTAACACCCATATCCATCATTTGCACAAAGCATAAACATAACTATTTATCTATATCAAAGCACGTAGCAAGTAAAGACATAAACACATCAACACATCACACAAAGCATAGTAACACAACATGTACATGGTTCACCCCCACCCCGAGGCTACGTCCACCAACTCTTCTTCTTTATTATCTTCTGTTAGCACTCAATTTTTTATGGAAATTTTAAGTATCTTTAACATCCTTGTGCTAAACTTTTGAAATATTTTTTGCTCATTTTCCCTAGTTCATAAATTCCAATTTCCTCATTGGGATAGGAAAAGTCTTAATTCATAAATATTTTTCTCCAAACACCTTTGGCCTTTGCCTTTTTGACCTGCATAACCAAAAAACCAACTTTTAGTAGTTTTTCCTAAATCTTTATTTTGTTGATTTCCCTATGTTTTATTTTAGTTGCCTTTTCAATAAATGAGTTTATTGACATTGATAGATGAGGTGGTGTGTTCTTTAAAGTGGCTTAACTCTAGTCTAAACCTAAAGTTCTATGCATAAATATTTAGCATTATCCTAAGTATAGAGTTTATAAATCCACATGCCCATTTCTTATGCTAGTCACCAGTCATTACATTAAGCTAAGCTATGAGTTAAGATCATGTTCCTAATTCATAATCTATGAGTCAAATCTATATGTCAAAATACTAAGCCACGAACTAAGTCAAAGCTAGGCCACGAGTCAAGCCTAGATCTCAAGACACACATCAAGCATACAGGTTTTGAAGAACTAAATATAGCCATGATATATATGATGTTTCTCCCAATTTCTTTCATGTTCCACCGTTTTCATGCATGGATGTGCAGAGGGGAGTGCACTACAAATTTCACGGTGCGGTGCCAAATATCCTGGGTGCAACCAACTCTACTATGCACTACCAAAAATCATGGGTGCTACCTACTCTCCTATGCACTGCCAAATCTCTTGGGCACTACCTAATCTCCTGAACATGAAACATAGGCAGGCACTACCGAATTTCTGGCAGAGACATATTTGCACAAAGATACACCAAAAAGGCACTACCATCTGGCACCTGGAATCAAGGAGATCGAATTCATTACTCTTTTAGTTGGTTGATGATGTGGAGAAGATCTAAGACCATATGTGGCAGCATTAAAAGAATTTTATTCCATTCTAACAACTATGTAACAGGTGGCAGAGTATCCCAGCTTTCCAGATTTCCAAGCACAAAAAATCAGCAAACAGTTCCAAAATCAAGGGAAGTCGAGATAACATCTTAGTGAATAGGTGATGATGTGGACGATAGACAGAGATAGAAGCTGGCAGCATGATGAAAGCTACATACACCTGGAAAACAAGGAGCTACGTACCAAAGGAGGATCAAGTTAGTTCAAAGATTGGTTGGATTAGTTACCAACACTTTCCTATTTTATAGCATAGGTTGTTAGTCAAGCTGTTAGATGGAATAAATGTTTGGATATTTTCATGGAAAGGAGGCCAACACATACCTCCATCTATTGCCTTTCCTTTCTGTTATAAATTCATAATCCAAATGAGGAAAATGGGTTCGGATGGTTGAGCAAGGCTCCCTAATTGTAATGTTTTGATGAAGTGATTGTGATTTGGCTATGTATTGGACTTAAGACATTTTGACTAATAGAAATCATCTTCTCTTTCATCTTATTTGCTTATGATGCTAAATGTTCATTCTTTGAATGATTCACATGAATGATTGTGGTGATGTTATGATGGATGTTTGATCATATTATTGTTGATACTGAGAGGGGGGTGAATCAGTATCAAGTACAATTTAAAACCTTTTTCAACTTATACTTAAACCATTCAATTATATCCAATGAGCAATGAACAATAGTATAAGAGTTACACCAATACACCACAATACACTATGCCAATAGTATAAGAGTTACACCAATACACCACAATACACTATGCACAATATGAGAAATAATCAATAGTTTCGTTCAAGGGAATTAATGACTTCAAAAGGTAGCTACAAATTAAACATGTAAAGGGAGGGATTAAAATCCAAGAGGAATATACAATCCTCCAATATAGAGAGATATCTGAACTCTCTATCCTTTCCCCTTCCTTCCACCCAAGAATATATGAGAGATAATAAACTTTATTCAATTTTGGTTTGTCTCGCAGACCACTTGTACAGCATGCCCCGTGTTCAATATTTAACATCTGATTCTGAATATCACACACAAGAAACTAAAGTCCGTAATTTTCCAATGGAAGTGTTCCCACTGCATTTGGAGTCTGTAAGAAAAGTTATGACTGTTTTACCTGAACACCTGCTTTTGACTAGTTTCGGATTCCATCACAAACCCTATATTCCACAGTAGTATAATCTCCATACTCAGTAGCGAATAAAGAGCTGAAATTTTTACCGTAGGTACCTTTGATATGTCTTCTCACTACCATAGCGATTTCACCATCTGAATCGTTCTAGAAAAAGCTATGGAAAAATGGTAAGATGACTTGAAAAATAACATACCTTAGAACACATCTCCAAAAGACTTCATCCCCCCTTTAAATCCGACCTTCTTTACCCTTCTTCTCTCCTAAATCTCGACTTGTATCAAATGAATGTATAATGATGTTTATTTTTATAATTTATACAATTTCCTTTTAGCATTAGGGGTCAATTCACACTTTCTTATTTTGTAATTATTTTCTTTAATTGTCTTCGTGGCTTACATGTACAATTCACTTTTGTCATCTTCTTAAAAATTCATTTCTCAACCATGAGGGTCCACGTGACGTACCACATACCACTGAAAGAAAGTACGATGTATACCATCCATCCATGGGTGGTGTTGTATCTACATGCATTTTCCTTTCATGTCCAAATAACTTCATCAATCTTGTGGTCCAAACCCATGACTAGGGTTCACATCAATGACAACAACCAATCTTCCAACACCCCTTTGTCATTGATGGCAACACTAATGTTCCCCATCATCATGATCCCACTTCCTCCCCCCCTTTGACATCACTGGCAAGGGTATGGCTTCCCCTTGATTTTAATGGAGAAAGGTAACCTTCTTTGGGCCGTGCCTCCCAACATGTGTGGCACCCAATAATACTTCATCCTTATTTTTGGTCTTGGGACGTTTTATTCCTTAGAATCCTTTTGTGTGTCTTTGTCTCTTCATGTCTAGGATGTATACATTGTTCGGTCTCTTGCTAGCTTGGTAAACCAATCTCCTGAAGTTATTTTCTCTGATTTTACATTTTCGAACAAAACGTAAGAGTGTATCCTTGATCACATTTTACTAACACCGAAAGTAGATTATGATTCAAGTCTTCAACCAATAGAACATCTCTTGCTTTTACATTTTTATTCCAAGCTCTACTACACCTTATCCAAGCATTTTGCTGCATGAGTCATATCCAAATGCAACATTGCCACTCTTCAAGTCGATGAATTTGTCTTGATCCCCAACACATGTGTAGCAACATCTCATAATCGTCATGTACCATTCATCTCTTCTTTACATTCTTCAAATGGGTCAATGCTATTCCTCCTCGACAATCTTCATTGTTTGAATCTTTCCTTCTCCATACTTGGTTGGCATAGGCACATCTTCATTCATATATCTGCAACTTGCTTTGTGACCAAGATACCAGATTTGTAGCAAACAACATTTTTGTCCATCAATCCAAATGAATTATAACTTCGCTGACAAACCACAATTATTTCCATATCTTCAAGCTTACACCATGCATGTTTTTGTATTTGTTTCTTTCTTTGATTCTGCAATTAATTTTCTTTATGTCCAAAATTTTTTGCAAGTATAACAATGACCAAGAAAGAAATTTTTGATACCTTGGAGTAAGTGGGGCTTCTTTGTGATGTGGAAACCATCCTGGGTCCACATGGTCTATTCTTCTCAGAAGTTCTCATACCGATTGAAGCTTCGATTCTCAAGGTAGGAGGTCTTCTCGATATTCATCTCTTGTAATCATTCATTCTTTCTCGTATCATGGTCCACTTCTCATCAACTGCCTGTAGATCTTTCTTCAACCCGCTTGTTGGTATTTGCATCTTCTTTGTATGAAGTCACCCATCAATCCAAGATGTGTTAAGTCTTTTGGCACTTGAGAGTTTCAAGCTCTTTCCTCAATGAGACAACTCTTGTTCAAGTTTCTCACAATCTTCTCTCTTTCTTTATCGCTTGGACCTCTTTACTGCTATTCTTCTTGGTTTCAAGCAGAGTTTTCAAGGAAATGGTTTCTTCTCTCATTTTCAAAGCTTCTAATTGTTTCTTTAAGCTTACAACCTGCTCTCTTTCACAACTAACCAATTCAATTTTTAGTTTTCTTTTCAGGTGTCTCTTTGAGCTTGCTATTTTCAATCTCACATGTTTCCAATTTTCTAAGATCTTCATCTTCTTCTTCTGCTTGACTTTTCTTCTTCGTCACTTTTCAATTCTTGATGAGGACATTCAAATTCAACACACCTACTCCTTCACAATTGGAAGCAAAAGAACCTGGAATTCTATTCTTCTTTGAAATCTGTTATGTTGTAATCTTCTTCAACTCTTCTTCTTTCTTCCAACATTCTTCCCTGTAGTTCTTGTAGCTTGTCCCAAAGATGTTTTGTTGATGCACATGATCCCACCTTGATTTTCACTGAATCTATCAATCCAAACAGGATGGTATCTATTGCCGCTTAGAGTTGTTCCTTTTGTTTCCTTCTGAGCTGCACTCTTTGTTTCTTCGAAGCATTATATCTTGAAGCAACTGAGATCCAAACATCTCATTTCCCAAGAGCTTAAAAGTTTCATTCTATTTTTCCAGTATTCAAATTGCTTCCCATCAAAATGGTGGAATCCCATTTGAATGTTTCCTTCCCATTTTCTCGTGAGATAGGATCTTCCTTCCAGTGGTTAAACTGGACCGAAGGTAACCCGCTCTGATACCAATTGTTGATACCGAGGTGTAACAAGATTGCACAAATTAAAACCTTTTTCAACTTATAATTTAAACCATTCAATTATATCCAATGAGTAATGAACACAGTATAAGAGTTACACCAATACACCACAATACACTATGTACAATATATGAGAAATAATCATTGTTTTGTTCAAGGAAGTAATGATCTCCCAAAGGTAGCTACAGCTTCCAAATGTAAAGGGAGGGATAAAACTCAAGAGGAAGATACAATCCTCCAATATAAATAGGATATCTGAACTCTATCCTTGCCCTCCTTCCACCCAAGAATATATGAGAGATAATAAAACTTTATTCACTGGTCTGCCTATAAGACCCGACTTGTACAAAGATGCCCCGCTACTACTATTTAACATCTGATTTCCACGCCAGAACACATGTGAAACTAAAGTCCGTACTATTTCCACGGAAGTGGTCCAATTGCATTTGGAGTCTGTATGAAAAGTTATGACTATTTTACCCGAACACCTGTTTTTATCTAGTTTCAAGACCGGTCACAAACCCTATATTCCACAGAGTATATCTCCATAATTATAGTGAATCACATTGAAATTTCTACCAGAGGTACCTTGATATGTTCCTCTCTCACTACCATAGCGCGAGGGATTTCACCCATCTGAATCTCGTTCTATAAAAGCAGGCAAAATGGTAAGATGTGACTTGAAAATAACATACCTTAGAACACATCTCCAAAAGACTTCCTCCCTAGAACTGGGCCCTTCTTTACTCCTCTTCTTCTCTCTCTCTGAAATTGACTTGTATCAAACAACGTATAATGATGTTTATTTATACCATTTATGTCACTTTCTTTTAGCATTAGGGCCGAATTGACACTTTCTTATTTTTGTAATTATTTTCTTTTAATTGTCTGGCCTACATGTACAATCTAATTTGTCATCTTCAAAAATTCATTTCTCTCAACCATGAGGATCCACGTGACGTGCCACATACCACCGGAAAGAGAATGATGTATACTATCCATCCATGGGTGTTGTATCTACATGTGCATTTTCCTTCATGTCCAAATAACTTCATCAATCTTTTGGTCCAAAACCCATGACTAGGGTTGACATCAATGACAACAACCAATCTTCCAACAATTATTATCATGATGTTTATTTAGCTTCCTTAGTTTCTGAGTTCAAGAAGATCTTGTATTAAGAAACTTTCTTCCTTAGGATTTTGTAGACCTGATGTTTACAACAGCCCCTACATTCCTCTCATTCAAGTCTTCCCTCTATTCATACTCACTCCCAATTACTGATTGAAGTTAGCCAAGACCTTGATTGTTGGTGCATGATAGCTCTATTTTATGAGTTGGAACATTATTATTTTGAGTCTTGTCCATTTTACCTTTTAAAAAACTCATTTACATTTACAAAAATTTTGATGTTACCAAGCTCAATTGATTACAGTCAAGGGTGACATTTGTAGTGATAACATAAATGGCACCATTGTTGGGGATGGGTTTGAGAAGATTGAAGAGTTCCCTAGGAAGAACGACATAGATATAGCTCTTGATGGTAGACAAGAGAGGGATATAGAAAATTGATTGTAATCATCTACCTGGCGACTCCATGAAGATGAACCTACTGGAAGAAACCACTGTGGGAACAAGCTTAGACAGAAATGGAATGCAGAGGCAAGTTCAGGTATCAAGTTCTGAATTTCTTTCTAGAACATGTGCTCTTTATCCTTCATTCTTTCTTGAATTTACCTGCACACATTAGGAGAATCATAATATACTTTGTATACTCTAAGGACCACCAGCAAGCTCTTGCATATTCCTTTTTCAAACAAGTATATTTACCCCCTTCCCATGTCATTGATGTTAAGTATATCCATCCACTTCAAACACCTGAAGAAGATGATGTTCATAAACACTTTTTTAATCAGTATGAACCTTACGATTCTCTCCCCTCTCTAGATTTCAAAGTTGATTTATTACCTTGACCTTTTCCTCCGTTGTTAATAACCAGCCTGTTGAAATTCATCATGCACCAAATGATTATTGTCCTTTTGCAAATAATAAAACTGATTCAGTTCAGGTTGCCAACTCCTCTGACCTTTACCAACAACCTTCTAGTGTTCAGTGGCCCACTGACTTCCAGTTTAAGGTTAGGGAAAAGATGTTTGGACCTCTAAAGCTACCATCCTTTCTTCATCCTTACCCTCATGGATTTGTATACTACCTACCCAATTTTTCTGGAAAAGATAACACTACAATAGAAGAGCAATTGTTATCCTTTCAAGACTTCATCGATAATCTAAAAATCTTGCATGAATATATTATCATGAGGCTTTTCTCTAAATATTTGATTGGAGATGTTGCCTTGTGGTTCAATAATATGGAAGTTGATTCGATTGGTTCATGGGATGAACTATATGACACCTTTTTAAAATACTGGGGAGAGAGCAAGTCATTTGATCAGTACCTAAATGAGTTCACTACTTTGAGAAGAGGAAAAAATGAAGTTATGTCTACTTTCAATTGAAGGTTTCACAACTTGTATTGCAGCCTGCCCCTGGAAATTAAACCTTATGAGACTGCTACCAAGGTGTATTGCATAGTGTCTCAACACTCTGACCTTGTTTTTTTATCTTAGGGAAAGAAAATCTATAGCTTTATCACAGTTATTCATGCATGTTGAGGAAGTGGAGGAGAACCTTCAAGCTTGTGGAAGGATTCTAAGTCAACATCGTGTCAACTCTGAACATGAGGCAGATTTTATTTGTTGTCCCTATGAAAAAAAGATAGTGGTTGATTTGGTCCTCGAAGAAGGTATCTTTGACAACCTTTCCTCTGAGGAAGTCACTTTCTCAAGCATTGACCAATAGAATCTTATTGTTGACAAACACTTTGGTAATGAATACTTTGTTGTTAGAAAGAATCATGAAACAAGACATCATGAATGTCAAGAGTCAAAGGTTTGTTATGGACAACCTATTTTTGATGGACATACCAATGATGGTGATGAACATAATGTTTCTATGATTTGTTTGGAACCTCTTAGCACTATTCCTGTATATGATGATTATGATCCCGATCCTTGTAAATGCTATGGAGGTGTTGAAAGGGATTTTCATATAAATCTAATCTCTTATCCATAACAAAAAAATTAACATCCTTGTCTTAATAAACACCATGTGTATGAGCAACAAACTATCCCCACAGTATATGCAGAGAGGATCAGCAATCAACCAACAGGTGGTTCTGAAGTTCTGAAGCAACTATTCAACCCACAGATGCTTGTATATGTCATTCAATCAGGTGTGCATGTATAATATATCAAACAAACTATCAACAACTTTGAAACAATGAAGGTAACCTTTCATATACTAATCAAGCATTGCTTTCAGTTTCATGACCCTGTCGATGAGTACATAGAGTTACACTTTTCAAATGCTTTGGAGCATGCAGACTTGATATTTTTATCAGCATTTGAAGGTAATATTGGTGATCATAAGGATGAGTTTAGTCAACTGTCACACTTTCCTTGTTTTTTATGGATCATTTGCAATGAAGAGAAGAATTTGGTTACCAAACAGTTTGAATGGTTATGGTGGAAGTTTATTTTCACCTGAGCAAGTTGTTGAGATGGTTAGAGTAGAGTAGGGTATGAAATAATCTCGCTTCCTGAGCATTTCTAATCCAGGTGGATATCGGTGGCCACCCACCTTTTCTGACTTTCTCAAAACAGTTTTTTGGCAAATTTGGCAATTTACTATTTTTAGCAGTTTTTAACTTTCGGGGCCATTTTTCAGGGCCCAAATGTAGGTTTTTTGAGATCGAGGTTTCCAATTATATTTGAAGGAATGATTGAGCCCCCAAAATGAATCTCCTCGATGATACCTTTCTAATGAGCTATCATAATCCTAAAATAGAGATCGTATGCAAAAGTTACAACCCCAAGAAGTTTATGTACTAACTTACCCAAACGGGGCCCACATGACTTTTGGCACTTCATCTCCTAGGGTTAGGTTTTTGGATGTCTAGGACTTTTGGAATTCATGTTTATTGTAAAACATCCTTCAGAGCCTCATTGTAATCATCTTCTTGTGAATGCGAGTAGTCGTCACATCTCTTCTCAGAGATAAGCTGCCACCATTCTAGCGAGTCTTTCACTCTATATTTTTACAGTCTCTGTACATTTCTTTCATTAATAGAAATCATGTATTACTGTATATCTATGTTTATGGTTTCATATCTGATGCATTTCTATTATATTATTGAATATCTGTGATATCTCTATGCATTTCTTTTTTATATCTCCGATTTCATTTCGTGCCGAAAATAATCCGGATCAGTGGTTTCAGAGGAGGCTACTCTTGGTCATTTTTTTCAGTGCATGTCCCCGATGAGGTCTGAGTATAGAAATTTGGGTCTTGAGCTTGTCTCTCTTGAGGAAAATCGCTCTTGCACACCCAATAAACCCTCAATGGTAGAAGAAAAGAAAAATTACGGAGCAAACAATCCTATCAGTCTGTTGCTTGAGAAAGCTCTCACACGACAGAGGGATGAAATGATGGAGAATTTTTCCCACATCCTTCAATGCCTGCCAATAGAAACAGGCACATCTTCATCAAGAGGCCACTTTGGAGGCACCTCTCCTTTCAAGGTACAAGTTAATTTTCATATTCGTATATTTGAAGGACACATAGATGCAAAAGCCCTAGACAAATGGTTAAATCTGCTAGAAGGTTATTTCTCTGTTCACAAATTTTCCGACAAAGAAAAGATCACCTTCACACTCCTTAAAGCTCTCCCCCATGTCAAATATTAGTGGGAAACTTATTGGGAGCAGAGTTCCACAAATGAGTCTGAAATATATAGGGCCAATCCCACTTGGGATTTTTTTGTGGATGCGGTAAAGGAACAATATTACCCTATTGGCAACTATGAGGACCAGTACATGGGATGGAACACACTGCAACAAGATAGGGTCCAAACAGTTTCAGAGTTCACCAATACCTTTGATACCTTGTGCACCAAGTTGGGTATCAAAGACTCTGAATGATATTTGGTTCTGAAATACTGTGGGGCTCTACGCAGATACATCCAAACTAAAATGGATTTTCTAGACATCTCATCACTCGGTGCTGCCTATCGATATGCTGTTAAAATCGAGTAGAAATTTAAGCACCAGAACAAATGAGATTTTGGTTCTACAAATCTGCAACAACCAAAGTATTACAAAGACATCCCTAACAAACAGTCTCCCAAAAACCAGTCCAACCCACTTGAAAAGAAGTGTCACGAGAAGACAAAGAAGGACACCAAAAAATGGTACGATTTCCAAAAAAAACCCTGGCACAACACCGATGAATGTCACTCAAAATAGTCATTGGTGGTCAAGATCAAAGACAAGGGGCCAAACACTGATTCAAAATCTGATTCTGAAAATACTGGTAAATGACAAATCATTGATGCAGACCCCACTGCTATTGTCACGACTGCAGCAATTCAACCAGAAGAACCAACAGATCCTAAAGATGGGGAGTCCCTTTTTCATTCATAGATGTGGGTGAAGGGGACCCTGCTTCGTTTTATTGTTGATAGTGGAATACAAAAGAACCTCATCTTAGCAGAGGTCGTCAAATAGTTGGGATTGTCGACAACACCACACCCACAACCATACAACATCGGGTGGCTTCACCATGGACGAGATCTTCGTGTCAAACAACAATGTCGATTGTCATATGGCATCCAACCCTTCAAGGATGAGGTATTATGTGATGTTTCCTCACTAGATGTCTGTGATGTTCTCTTGGGCCAACCATATATGTGGAAGTGCCACGTTGTTTATGAGTCTCAACCCCGCAGTGTCATTGTTTCTCTAGGGGATCATCTCTACAGAATACCATAGGTAGTTCTGACTATTGTTCCACCTAAAAGGTGCCGCAAGGTAGTATCTCATACTACAAAATTCACCTTCTTCACAATCTGTTCAAAATGGGAACAGAAGGATACTGTAACCACTACAGCTTCACCCCAAGCACCTTCTATCCAACAGAATAAGGTCGACAAGGTTGCAGCAAAGAGAAAATATTCCTTCTACACACCATTCTCTCATGTAGCTTGACTTGTTGAACAACCTCAGGCTCAATAGGTTCGTGACAAATTTCCACAAACTGAGCAGCGCAACGTCTCCAGAAAGGCAAGCAACTCACCAGGATGCAGATTCAGCAAACACTTTTTCCTCTCTCCCAGGAACTCAACGCAATTGATACCATTTCTTCCTAAGGAGGGAGGATTGATCTAGGTGGATATCAGTGGCCACCCACCTTTTTTGACTGGCTCAAAACAGTTTTCTGGCAAATTTGGAAATTTACTATTTTTAGCAGTTTTTAACCTTCGAGGCCATTTTGAGGGCCCAAATGAAGGTTTTTCGAGATATAGGTTCTCAATGATAGTTGAAGGCATAATTGAGCCCCCAAAATGAATCTCCTCGATGATACCTTTCCAACAAGCTATCATACGCCTAAAACGAACATCGTATGCAAACGTTACGACCCCGGGAAGTTGATGTATTAACTTACCCAAACGGGGCCCACAGGACTTTTGGTGCTTCATCTCCTAGGGTTAGTTTTTTGGATGTCTAGGACTTTTGGCATTCCTGTTTATTGTAAAATTTCCTTTAGGGCCTCATTGTAATCATCTTCTTGCGAATGCGAGTAGCTGTCACATCTCTTCTCAGAGATAAGCTACCACCATTCTAGCGAGTCTTTCACTCTGTATTTTTATAGTCTCTGTGCATTTCTTTCATTAATAGAAATCGTGTATTATTTTATATATGTGTTTATGGTTGCATCTCTGATGCATTTCTTTATATTATTGAATATTTTTTTATATCTCTATGCATTTATTTATTATATCTCTGATCTCATTTCGTGCCGAAAATAATCCGTATCAGTGGTATAAGAGCAGGCTGTTCTTGGTCATTTTTTTCAGTGCATGTCCCCGACGAGGTCTGAGTATAGCAAGTTGGGTCTCAAGCTTGTCTCTCTTGAGGAAAATCGCTCTCACACACCCAATAAACCCTCAATGGCAGAAGAAAAGAAAAATGATGGAGCAGACGATCCTATCAGTCTGTTGC
>SNQJ01S0008749.1:85908-112938 GCA_010110895.2 Picea sitchensis
ATTTCTGTTATATTATTGAATATCTATGATATCTTTGTGCATTTCTTTATTATATCTCTGATCTCATTTCGTGCCGAAAATAATATGGATCAATTTCATAATCTTTATATTTGAAGCAGAAGTAACAGTTAGCTTGTGTGAATAAAGGCATGGTTTTGAAGGTGCATAGAGATCAGTTTTCATAGGCCAGATGAGTCCATAGCCCAATGGATAAGGCGACTAGAACTACTAGGTTCTTGGAGCCTCACAGGGAGGTCTCCATCCCAGTTGGAGCTAAATGTTAACACTCAATTTTTTATGGAAATTTTAAGTATCTTTAGCATCCTTGTGCTAAACTTTTGAAATATGTTTTGCTCATTTGCCCTAGTTCATAAATTCAATTTTCCTCATTGATTTAGGAAGAGTCTTAATTCATAAATCTTGTTCTCCAAACACCTTTGGCCTTTGTCTTTTTAACCTACATAACCAAAAAACCAAATTTTAGTAGTTTTTCCTAAATCTTTATTTTGTTAATTTCCCTATGTTTTATTTTAGTTGTCTTTTCAATAAATGGGTTTATTGACTTTGATAGAAGAGGTGGTGTGTGCTTTAAAGTGGCTTAACTCTAGTCTAAACCTAAAGTTCTATGCATAAATCTTTTTCATTATCCTAAGTCTAGAGTTTATAAAGCCACATGCCCATTTCATATGCTAGTCACCAGTCATTACATTAAGCTAAGCTATGAGTTAAGATCATGTTCCTAATTCATAATCTATGAGTCAAAGCTATATGTCAAAATACTAAGCCACGAACTAAGTCAAAGCTAGGCCATGAGTCAAGCCTCAAGCTCAAGCCATGCATCAAGCATACAGGTGTTGAAGAACTAAATATAGCCATGATATATATGATGTTGTTCCCAATTTACTTCCAGTTCCACCATTTTCATGCATGGATGTGCAGAGGGGAGTGTGCTACAAATTTCATGGTGTGGTGGCAAATCTCCTGGGCGCTACCAGCTCTCCTCTACGATGCCAAAAATCTTGGGCGCTACCTACTCTCCTGTGCACTTCCAAATATCTCAGGCACTACCTAATCTCCTGAACAGGAAACACAGGCAAGTGTTACCGAATCTCTGGTGGGCGCTACCAAATTTTTGGCAGAGATGAAATTTTCACAGAGATACACCAGAAAGGCGCTACCAACTGGCACCTGGAATCAAGGAGTTCAAATTCATTACTCTTTTAGGTGGTTGATGATGTGGAGAAGAGATAATACCATATGTGGTAGCATTAAAGGAATTTGATTCCATTCTAATAACTATGTAACAGGTGGCGAAGTATCCCAGCTTTCCAGATTTCCAAGCACAAAAATTTAGTAGACAGTTCCAGAATCAAGGGAAGTCAAGGTAGCATCTTAGTGAATGGTTGATGATGTGGAAGATAGACATAGATAGCAGATGACAGCATGATGACAGCTATAGACACATGGAAAACAAGGAGCTACGTACCAAAGGAGGATCAAGTTAGTTCAAAGATTTGTTGGATTAGTTACCAACACTTTCCTATTTTATAGCATAGGTTGTTAGCCAAGTTGTTAGATGGAATAAATGTTTGGAGATTTTCATGGGTAGGAGGCCAACACGTACCTCCATCTGTTTCATTTCCTTTATGTTATAAATTCATAATCCAAATGAGTAAAAGGGGTTCAGATGGTTGAGCAAGGCTCCCTAATTGTAATGTTTTGATGAAGTGATTGTGATTTGGCTATGGACTGGACTTAAGAAATTTTGACTAATAGAAATCAACTTCTCTGTTAGATTATTTGCTTCTTATGCTAAATGTTCATTCTTTGAATGATTCACATGAATGATTGTGGTGATGTTATGATGGATGTTTGATCATATTATTATCATGATGTTTATTTAGCTTCCTTAGTTTCTGATTTCAAGAAGATCTTGTATTAAGAAAATTTATTCCTTATGCTTTTATAGGCCTGATGTTTACAACAGCCCCTACATTCCTCTCATTCAAGTCTTCCCTCTATTCATACTCACTCTCGATTACTGATTGAAGTTAGCCAATACCTTGATTGTTGGTGCATGCTAGATCTATTTTCTGAGTTGGAACATTATTATTTTGAGTCTTGTCCATTTGACCTTTTAAAAAACTCATTTACATTTACAAAACTTTTGATTTTACTAAGCTCACTTGATTACAGTCTAGGGTGAATTTTGGAGTGATAACATAAATGGCATCATTTCTGGGGACGTATTTGAGCATATTGAAGAGTTCCTTGGGAAGAATGACATAGATCCAGCTATTGATGGTAGACAAGAGAGGGATATAGAAAATTGTCTGTAATCATCTATCTGGCGACTGCATGAAGACAAACCTACTGGAAGACTCCACTGTGGGAACAAGCTTGGACAGAAATGGAATGCCGAGGCAAGTTCAGGTATCAAGTTCTGAATTTCTTTCTAGAACTTGTGCTTTTTATCCTTCATTCTTTCTTGAATTTCCCTGCACACATTAGGAGAATCATAATCTTCTTTGTATACTCTAAGGACCACCAGCCAGCTCTTGCATATTCCTTTTTCAAACAAGTAGATTTACCCTCTTCCCATGTCATTGATGTTAATGATATCCATCCACTTCAAAAACCTAAAGAAGATGAGGTTCATAAAAACTTTTTTAATCAGTCTGAACCTTACGATTCTCTCCCCTCTCTAGATTTCAAAGTTGATTTATTACCTTCTACCTTTCCCTCTGTTGTTAATAACCAGCCTGTTGAAATTCATCATGCACCAAATGCTTATTGTCCTTTTGCAAATAATAAAACTGATTCAGTTTAGGCTGCCAACTCCTCTGACCTTTACCAACAACCTTCTAGTGTTCAAAATCCCACTGACTTCCAATTTAAGGTTAGGGGAAAGATGTTTGGACCTCTAAATCTGCCATCCTTTCTTCATCCTTACCTTCACGGATTTGTAGACTAACTACCCACTTTTTCTGGAAAAGATAACACTACAAGAGAAGAGCATCTGTCAACCTTTTAAGACTTCATCAATAATCTAGAAATCTTGCATGAAGATATTATCATGGGGCTTTTCTCAAAATATTTGATTGGAGATGCTTCCTTGTGGTTCAAGAATATGGAAGTTGCTTCCATTAGTTCATGGGATGAACTATATGACACCTTTTTAAAATACTGGGGAGAGAGAAAGTCACTTGATCAGTCGCTAAATGAGTTCACTACTTTGAGAAAAGGAAAAAATGAAGTTTTGTCTGCTTTTAATCGAAGGTTTCACAACTTGTATTGTAGCCTACCCCTAGAAATTAAACCTGTTGAGACTGCTGCCATGGTGTATTGCATAGTGTCTCAACACTCTGACCTTGTTTTTTATCTTATGGAAAGAAAATCTACATCTTTATCACAGTTATTCATGGATGTTGAGGAAGTGGAAGAGAACCTTCGAGCTTGTGGCAGGATTCTAAGTCAACATCATGTCAACTATGAACATGAGGAATATTTTATTTGTTGTCCCTATGAAGAAAATATAGTGGATGATTTGGTCCTCGAAGTAGGTATCTTTGACAGCCTTACCTCTGAGGAAGTCACTATCTCAAGCATTGACCAAGAGCAGCTTATTTTTGACAAACACTTTGGTAATGAATACTTTGTTGTTAGAAAGAATCATGAAACAAGACATTATGAATGTCAAGAGTCAAAGTTTTGTTATGGACAACCTATTTTTGATGGACATACCAGTGATGGTGATGAACAGAATTTTTCTATGATTTGTTTGGAACCTCTTAGCACTATTCCTTTATATGATGATTATGATATTGATCGTTGTAAATGCTATGGAGGTGTTGAAATGGATTTTCATATAAATCTAGTCTCTTATCCATCACAAAAAAATGAATAGGCCTGTCTTAATAAAAACCATGTGTATGAGTAGCAGAATATCCCCATGATATATGCAGAAAGGATCAACAATCAACCAACAGGTGGTTCTGAAGTTATGAAGCAACTATTCGACCCACATATGCATGTGTCTATCATTCAATCAGGTGTGCTTGTAGAAGACATCAAACAAACTGTCAGTAGATTTGAAACAATGAAGGTAACCTTTCGTAAACTAATTAGGCATTGCTTTCAGTTTCATGACCATGTCGATGAGTACATAGAGTTACACTTTTCAAATGCTTTGGAGCATGAAGACTAGATATTTTTATCATCATTTAAAGGTAATATTAGCAATCATAAGGATGAATTTAGTCAACTGTCACACTTTCCTTGTTTTTTATGGATCATTTGAAGTGAAGAGAATAATTTGGTTACCAAATAGTTTGAATGGTTATGGTGGAAGTTTGTTTTCACCTGAGCAAGTTGTTGAACTGGTTAGAGTAGAGTAGGGTAGGAAATAAGCTCACTTCCCAAGCATTTCTTTATCTTTCTTTTTGAAGCAGAAGTAGCAGTTATCTTGTGTGAATAAAGGCATGGTTTTGAAGGTGTACAGAGATCATTTTTCACAGGCTAGATGACTCCATAGCCCAATGGATAAGGTGACTAGAACTGTTAGGTTCTTGGAGCCTCACAGGGAGTTCTCCATCCCAGTTGGAGCTAAATGTTAGCACTCAATTTTTTATGGGAATTTTAAGTATCTTTATCATCCTTGTGCTAAACGTTTGAAATATTTTTTCTCATTTTCCCTAGTTCATAAATTCCAATTTCCTCATTCAGTTAGGAAGAGTCTTAATTCATAAATATTTTCCTCCAAACACCTTTGGCCTTTGTCTTTTTGACCTACATAACCAAAAAACCAACTTTTAGTAGTTTTTCCTAAATCTTTATTTTGTTGATTTCCCTATGTTTTATTTTAGTTTCCTTTTCAATAAATGAGTTTATTGACTTTGATAAAAGAGGTGGTGTGTGCTTTATAGTGGCTTAACTCTAGTCTAAACCTAAAGTTCTATGCATAAATATTTTGCATTATCCTAAGTCTAGAGTTTATAAAGCCACATGCCCATTTCTTATGCTAGTCACCAGTTATTACATTAAGCTAAGCTATCAGTTAAGATCACGTTCCTAATTCATAATCTATGATTCAAAGCTATATGTAAAAATACTAAGCCACGAACTAATTCAAAGCTATGCCACGAGTCAAGCCTCAAGCTCAAGCCACACATCAAGCATAAAGGTGTTGAAGAACTAAATATAGCCATGATATATATGATGTTGCTCCCAATTTATTTCTCGTTCCACTGTTTTCATGCATGGATGTGTAGAGGGGAGTGCGCTGCCAAATCTCTTGGGTGCTACCAACTCTCCTATGCGCTGCCAAAAATCTTGGGTGCTACCTAATCTCCTGTGTGCTGCCAAATCTCCTGGGTGCTACCTAATCTCCTGAAAAAGAAACACAGGTAGGCGCTACCGAATTTCTGGCAGGCGCTACCAAATTTATAGCAGAGACAAAATTTGCACAGAGATACACCAGAAAGGCACTACCAGCTTGCACCTGGAATCAAGGAGTTCAAATTCATTAATATTTTAGGTGGATGATGATGTGGAGAAGAGATAATACCATATGTGGTAGCATTAAAGGAATTTGATCCCATTCTAACAACTATTTAACAGCTGGCGGAGTATCCCAACTTTCCAGATTTCCAAGCACAAAAAATCAGCAAACTGTTCCAGAATCAAGGGAAGTCGAGATAGCATCTTAGTGAATGGCTGATGATGTGGGAGATAGATAGAGATAGAATTTGGTAGCATGATGATATCTATAGACACATGGAAAACAAGGAGCTACATACCAAAGGAGGATAAAGTTAGTTCAAAGATTGGTTGGATTAGTTACCAACACTTTCCTATTTTATAGCATAGGTTGTTAGTCAAGCTGTTAGATGGAATAAATTTTTGGATATTTTCATGGGAAGGAGGCTAGCACGTACCTCCAACTACTGCCTTTCCTTTCTGTTATAAATTCATAATCCAAACGAGGAAAAGGGGTTCATATGGTTGAGCAAGGCTCCCTAATTGTAATGTTTTGATGAAGTGATTGTGATTTGGCTATGTACTAGACTTAAGACATTTTGACTAATATAAATCAGCTTCTCTTTCAGCTTATTTTCTTCTGATGCTAAATGTTCATGCTTTGAATGGTTCACATGAATGATTGTGCTGATGTTATGATGGATGTTTGATCATATTATTATCATGATGTTTATTTAGCTTCCTTAGTTTCTGAGTTCAAGAATATCTTGTATTAAGAAACTTTCTTCCTTGGGATTTTGTAGATCTGATGTTTACAACAGCCCCTACATTCCTCTCATTCAAGTTTTCCCTCTATTCATACTCACTCCAAATTACTGGTTGAATTTATCCCAGACCTTGATTGGTGGTGCATGCTAGCTCTGTTTTCTGAGTTGGAACATTATTATTTTGAGTCTTGTCCATTTGACCTTTTAAAAAACTCATTTACATTTACAAAAAATTTTATGTTACCAAGCTCACCTAATTACAGTCTAGGGTGACTTTTGGAGTGATAACATATTTGATCAAGCTTCTTATAGGAACATAGCATCAATCCTACTTCGCAAAAGATAGGAGATTTGTGCACACTTCACCAGATCCTCCTTCTTCAAGTTAAGGTACAACACCAAGCCTTCTTACAATTACTTTCACATAGATCTGTAAGTCTCACACAGTATGCATAAAGCATCTGCAATCCATACTTAGCACTTATCCCAATATCACATAGATATTCACATCCCCCTCCTTACATTGCTTATACATCTATTTATACTTTAAAAAATAGGCCTAAACATGGGTAACCCCATGGGCCGACATCCCCATACCCATTACATAATCCCAAATCCCAAAAAGGACCCAAAAAGGGGCCAAGATCCCATGATCTATACCTCGCCTTGCGCTCCTCCTTCGACAGGTTGTCAAAATCCCAAAATAGGTCAAACTTGACCAAGGATCTCCCAAAACTTGGTCAAGGGCCAACAAGCTATACATTCTCTCTTTCTAAGGGTTTTTGTAGAATGCATGACCTCTTGGTTTGTGCCAATAACATCTTGAATATCATGATCATGTAGAAAACCCATTTTTTATTGAGAAATATTCATTGATAATGTTGGTTTTATTTATCTTGCAATAATGCTAGGAATGATCTTATAAATACCATTGCATAAAAAAATAGGTATGAAATGTTCAAAAGAAGTGGGATTGTTTTCCTTGGGGATGGTGGATGGGAAGGTTGTGTTGAATGATTGAAGAACTCCCCCTTCTTGTCTTGTATTATATGCTAATGGTAAAATATATTTCCCAATTAAATCCTAGAAGGTTCTATAAAATTCAATAATGAAGCCATCGAGGCTTGGGGATTCATCATTTTTCATCCCGTGGAGGGTTCCTTTGATTTTTTGGCATGGTGATTAGATCCATCAATTATTTTTTTATAGATTCATTTATCCAATTTGGAAATGTTGTGCATTATACAAATTTTGAGGTCTAAAATAGGCCTTCTAATGAAAATAATAAAATAATAGTTAAAATAATAAAATAAAATTTATGAATTTTTCAAGGGAAAGAAAGAAAACTATTTTTTTAATCTTACTTTCAACTTATCTCCTTATAGGTTTACTCAAATTTCAAGTGTAGGAATTCATCACCTAGATGCAATCAAATTTAGAGACAACTACTAGGTGATGAGGGTTGACGTATTGAAGGTTCCAATCTCGTTATAGATGCAATCGAATGAAAAGATCATGAAATCTAATATTTGACAGTATGAAACTCCTCCATAGTTCATACCTACTACCTCCAAGAATCCTTCATTAAAGTCCATGTCCACATATATTTTTTCCACATTTAGACTTTCCATATCCAAAGTATGGTTTTAGGCCTTTATGAAGGTCCCTATATTATCCCCATTTTTTTTTAGAATCTCCAAGGACTATAATTCTAGAGGAATATTCGAGATATTTTTCCATATTATAATATTAGTGTATACTCATTAGCTACGTAAAATCCCATGACCCATTTTCAAATGTATAAACACACAACATTATGAAAGTGTGGGCTGACAACTATTAATATATATCAATCATGTTGAGTTTTGATTAGGAAAGTGGTGAAACTCCTCAAACTAAAGTGTATCTACAATAAATGTCTCAATTTCTTATCCCATTTTGTTGTTTTCCAACCCTTCATTGCATTTTTTGATATCTCATATCCTTTGATAAATTTTCTTATGAATACTTTGTTGCAATAAAGGAGAATGGTTCTTTGAACCTCCTAATCCAATATGTTAATGTGCATGGTCCCTCATCTCTTTTAATACACTATGATCATTTTTTTCCATTTCCTTGTGGGCATGGAGATACTAGATAGACTAGCACAATGTTGCAGTGGGGGAGGTGTCTCCCAATCTATGAGAGCTATAATAAGGTTTGCAGGAAGGATGGAAAAGGAACATGGATGGACATGGAGGTGACCTTCTCTAGTTTAAGGGTTGGTCAAGATCCAATAGTTTTAGGGTTTTCCATCATTTTTTTAATGAACCAAAACTTTATAGGTAAACATTCAATATTTAAGATAATAAAAATCCAAAATTGTTGATTAATTATCACAAATATTTTTGAAAAATAAACATATGTCACATAAAATTAAAATATAAAAAATTAACAGAATTGTGACAATAGATAAGTACATACAAAATCTGTTATTTATATGACATGTCACTCATCCCAACCATTAATCCACAACCAAATCGTTTTGCTTTGTCACACATGAAGGAAAATCTCAATATATGTGCACACTCTTTCAATTGATGATATTATTGACCACTCTCATTTAGAAAATAAATATGAAATGAATTTTTCATCCATGATGACCATAATCCAAAGCCATTTATTCCACATGTTGCATTACAATGCATTCTACTTCTTACATTTTCATCATTGCACTCATTCCATATACTAATAAATACTCATGTATACTCATTTAGTCATGGATAAGACTTGAGTCTAGGATCCAAGGAAAAGGCCAATAGATGGAAGTCCCATCTCCTAATGAATAATGGGTGAGATGGAAGTCATTTCCATGTATTCTTTCCTAGATCATGAAGTAGGATTGTTGGCACAGGGGCAGACCCAAGGTTCAATGCTTAACAACACACCAAAAAAACCCTGACTACCAGCCCTTTCGGCAACACCTGTGAAGCAGTCGAAGTTTCACTCGAGGTAGAAGTAGGGGGGGTTTCAGGATGCAGGTGTCTATAACCAGGCTGGGACACAGATCTGTGATAAGAGCACTTAGCAGAATATTTTGTTAACACTTAGGAAGTGAGAATGCATTAGTTTATTAATATCATTAACATTGCAGAGCATAATCAAAGACAGATAAGTGTAGTAACAACAAGTGATTATGCACCCTGAGCACTTAACACTTAGCACTGTGAGTTAAGTCTATAATTAATTTACCCTTTAACCTAAGTATGTACTTAAGAAACAAAATATATATTCATTACACATCATAATCAAAGCACTAAGAAAATGCATAACAGAAATAACACTACACAAAGAAAACCGTGAGACACCAAATATATGTGGTTCACCCTCGCCCTAGGGCTATGTCCACAAACCGCTTTGCCTCTTTATTATTCACCAAGATTTTACATCCATTCACTCCTGTGCACTAAGCCATGGAGACAAACTTCACACAAGATAGGAGATCTACGCACTAAGCACTAGATCCTCCTTCTTTACCTTCCAAAACTAGGTCACATGCATAGAGCCACAATCTCTTATCACAACACTTATCACCTACTACAAAATCACAGTCAAGCACAAAGCCTCGACCACATACATTCCTTTGCACAAAGATACTTTTTCTACTTCTACAATACATTGCTCTTTATTTATACTTTACAATAAGGCCTAAACATGGGGAAAACCCATCGGTCGACATCTCATAAACTTGTTACAAAACCCTAGAGGACCCCTTACTCGGTCCACATAGCCCTCAAAATAGGTGAGATCCGTGATCTCAGCTCCACCTGGATTCTCGTACTTCGACCAACGTGACGAAGTCCAAAATTAGGCCAAAACCTCCAAAACTGACCAAAGTTTCCCCAAAACTTGGTTGAGGGCCAACAGGCATCCGACACTCACCTGTGACTCATCCTGAGTCACTCAGGTCTAGACAATGCTACTTTAAAATCCTCTAGCTTAACTTGAGCTGCCTCAACTTCCTGCCTCACCTGAGCTTCCTGCTCAATGAGATCCTAGACTGTCTGCTCTGTAACAGGCCCTTCCAGGCCTTGTTATACTGTTGCAACTACTTGATCTAACTGGGAACCCTGGATATCGATCTCCTCGAACACCTTGCAAGCTTCATCCTTCACGGGTTGTAGCTTTTGTGTTACTTACATCACCTTACCCTAGAGGGAAGTGATCTGTTGTTTTATTGTGAGCTGCTCCTGGGATCTCTTCTTCCTTTCCACTAATTTGAGCAGCTTCATCTGTGCCTGTAATGAAAATGATTTTTTTTGTGCCTCCTATAACTAAGCCTCTAGCTTCTTTAACTATGGATCCTCAGCGAGGCATTCATACGTTCTCCTATCACTCAAATGTTTACATGCTAAGGCGAGGGATCTTATACTTGATATTGTGTTTTTGGTGGACTCCTCCCTCTAGCCACACACCTCCTTCGGGGTGCTCGACACTTTTCAGGCCTCCAGTTCAGTTATCCTAGACTGAATTTGTTGGAGGGTCTCTGTGAGCTTTTCTACTTGAGATTCGATAAGATCTTGCTCCTCCTGTATCAAGCCTGACATAGAGCAACATTCTTTGCGTACTTATTCATTGACCATGTCCTTCTTTGTGAGGAACTGCTCTTTTTATTTATGTATTTGGGCTTCGACAACTTTCTTTTCCTCTTGAAGCTTCGCCTGAAGTTTTTTTTTCTCGCTTTCATAGGCAACTACACTATCCTACGCTACTCGTAACTATACTAGGACTTCATCTTTCTCCTTTTGCAATGAATATATAGCCTTCTCCTTCTCTTCCTGAGCTCTCTGGAACTGGGATTTTGTTGCATCAGTAATCCTTCTTAGCTGGGTTGGTTCGTCCCCCAAGTCTGTGGTCTATGATGAGGAAGGCACAGTAGGCACTGTGACGACCAAGCAAATAGCCTGTTGCATTTCCTTTAATTCCCTCTCAATCCTCTCAAATAACTCCACCTGTTTCTCTTTGTATCTCTACAAGATTTCTTCAGAGGCATCCTCCATAGCTCCATGGACCAGACTAATGTTGTCAGTAGTGAGATTGGTTTCCAACTATGGCTTATTGGTGCGTATTTTCTTCCTTGCTAGAGGTTTCTTCGGAGTAACTTTCCTCTTTTGTGGGTTCACTATCACAACAAGGGGACATTCAGTTGGTTGGGTTCTTGGAGTAGCTTCACCTCCTCCTTTCTCTTCTTCTCCTTCATCTCCTCCTCCTTGTCCTTTTGCTTCGTCTTCTCCTCCTCCTAGCAAGCCAGACCCACTATCTCTAGAGTTTTTCTCTTCTTCCTCTTCATCACTCTCTATGTCCTAGACTTCAACCTGCCTTTTTTGTTTCTTCATCCCACTAGACTGTCCGACATGTTCATCTCGCGTGACCATTGGGCTTCCTATAGTATTAGTGTCAGATAACTCTGAATCAGAAATAGGTATAAGAAATTCTTTTGACCATTCCTTTATAATTTGTTCCATATATTCATCTGTGAGCTTATATTATGACTGCAATTCTTCCTGGTTCTCATCTCTTCGCACGGTGATGTAAATGAAGTGGGGATCAACACGGAACTTTTCTATGGGCTGGTACTAATGTAGGGTACGCGGTGTCATACGAGGGAATGATTCAATGGAAAATTTCAACTGCTGATAATATCTGTGAAACACGATATTAGACTACCATTGCTTCATCATGTCGTTGGTATAACACAGGGTGGAAAACTAAGTGGCCAAGTGCTCCGTAGGTTCAATATTTGGGAAAGTATCTTGTTTGGGTATTTTCCAAGCCACAAATGCAATCAGGATGATCAACCAATTGTATTGAAACTCATATCCTAAGTCATGGGCTTCGCGGAAATAATTTTCTAACTCATTGACGAGGCAGTTTGCCCAATTCATCTACAAGCTCTCCACACACTTTCCTGTGAGGTCCACCATGAACCCGATGACCTATGTGGGGTGGTTCTTCCTCAATAGATTTCCAGTTAAGAGTTGACAATCTAGGTGCACTGCACCATCCTGTATGGATGGTACCTTGTAACCTTGTTTCCTCTTTTCTACCTCTCATAGGATTCTTTTATGCGTTGTGCTAAAGAGCGGTCTGAGGTCTTCCCTGGATAGAACTATTGTGGGTCAGGACCCTTCAATCTTAAACCTGTGATCCAATGGATCAGCGCTGAATCCACAGTAATTCTTTTATGAAGCCATAGATATTTTCCATGATAGCATGACAAAAGGAGTTTAACGCAAGAGTTAACCTCCTAGTGGCAACCAAAATGTGGAATCTTCACTATGTTTAATATAGTTGACTGCACCAACCCATTAATACATGACTGCGAGATGAGGCGAGGTTTCTTTTTGGTTTCCTTCATTAAGTAACAGTGAGGAGCTAATGTGGCATATTTATTTTGGTCTCCTAAGTTGAATTCGTTGTGCTTCAACAGTGGGATCTTCCCTAATTGGATTCCTACTATGAAAATGCCTTTCAAAATGTATGCAGTGAACACGGAGTACTCAAAATCACGGGTTATACTATCATGATTAGCAATGTCATCCAGAGGTGGAATATATGCAAGCAGGATCGACGGGATCTTATTTGCATTAGCCAGATCGTCACAATGCTTACTTCTTTTTTCAGTTACAGCATTGATGTGGGTGGAACGACGTCTAATCGAAGGGGAAGCCTGTAGTACCCTAGTCGACGATGCTTTAATACCTTCAGATACAGGTCTTTCAACCATGATATTCCTAAGAACTTCCTCGACAGACTTCTCCAAGTCCTTGGGTTCGCCCGTCATTCTATCTTTTAATAGACAATGGATAGACAAATAGATAGGAGGGGTATACTTTCAGATAATGACAGGAAGCTCAGTTTGACACTTGGACAGTTCTCAACTTAGCTCAGTCAGTCACGAGTAGCAAAAAGTGGTCCCAGTTCCACGATCAATGAGTTAAATAAGCAGGACAGCATGGCGGATCTTCCAACGTACGGGAACTAGAGTTAAATGCTCACACTAATGTAAATCTAGCCATTATGGCATTGTCTCAATGTCCAAAATTAGTCTATAAACCCATAAATGTGTTTCCTAACCATTCTAGAGCGTCATTATAAGGATCGGGGTGCCTCCAACAACTATATAACTTTTCTAGGGCAAAGTCCAAATCTGTGCAAACCTGTTGTTCCAACGAGGTTCAAACCCTACAAACCTACCTCCTACGAGGTTTCGGTCTGTGAAGTCTTCCATATGGTTTCCTTCACTTCTTGTAGATTTTCCAACTTAGCCTTATTTTTATTGATCTTCCTTGCCTTCTTTTCTATTATCTGAGTCTCTTTAACCATTTCTAGAATGCTCTTTCCATTTTTATTCTTATCTCCCCCTAGTGTAGTAGCTTCGCACTGTTGAGGTACCCTCAAAGGTTCTGAAGTTAATATCCCTTTATTAACACTTCCTGAGTGGGCACACTCCTCTCTTGGATAGATAGGTCCTCCAAGCCTTCTTGCATTCTTTCAACCTTGATAGCTAATTATTTTTCTTTATGTCCCTCCTACATTGTTACTTTTCTCCATTGCTTTGACTTATCCTCTCATTCTTCTCTTAGTTGGTCTATTTTCCTAGCTATGAAATCCCTTAATTATTTATTTTTCTTTTTTGTAGCTTCTTCCTCTTATTTCCTTCTGATCTGATCCTTCTCGATCCAAGTTTTACCTAACAAAAGTGGGAAAGGAGTGTTGTCCTCAACAAACCTAATGAATTCAAATTCTCCTTCAGTCAATGTTCTATGAACAATAATAGGTACAATAGTTACTCTTCCATACAAAGTTATCATCTTTCCCTTAAAAAAGTTGTTAGCACTAGTAGTCACCTTCAGATTGCATGTAAGGCAAGCCCAGTACCCATCAAGTTATAAGTGAATGTAAGGGTGTTTAAAGGGTCAAATGGAAAAGGAATCAAATGATAATTTTCTAACTCAAATAACAGGGCTAGCATGCACCAACAATTAAGGTCTTGGCTAACTTCAATCAGTATTTTGGGAGTAAGTATGAATAGAAGGAAGACTTGAATGAGAGAAGTGTAGGGGATGTTGTAAACATTAGGTCCACAAAAGTCGAAGGAGGAAAGTTTCTTAACACAAGATATTCTTGAACTAAGAAACTAAGGAAGCTAAATAAACATCATGATAACATAATGATCAAACATCCATCATAACATCACCACAATAATTCATGTGAATCATTCAAAGCATGAAAAATTACCATCAGAAGCAAATAAGTTGAAAGAGAAGTTGATTTCTATTAATCAAAAAGTCTTAAGTCCAGTACATCACTAGATCACAGTTACTTCATCAAAATATTACAGTATAAGGGAGCCTTGCTCAACCATCCGAACCTACTAAAGCAATTCATCTATCTATTGATAACAAAAAGGGAGGCAACAGTTGGAGATACGAGCTGGCCTCCTTCCCTTGAAAAGCTCTAAACATTTATTTTCTCTAACAACTTATCTAACCACATATGCTATAAAACAGGAAAATTTTGGCGACTAATCCAACTAAACTTCAAACTGAATTGATTCCCTTTTGTTGGACAGCTCCTTGTTTTCCATGTGTCTTTCAAATCATGTGTTTTTCTTCATGATGCCAGCTAATGTTTCCACAACCGTCTCCATCATTAATTTATCCCAAAGTGGTTATCTTGGTCCTCCTATATCCCTAGTGTTTGTTGGAAGCTTCCTTGGGTAGAAAATCTGGGTAGAACACTACCAAGAGAAAAGGTAGCACCTATAGGTAGCGCCTTTGTGTTGCATATGTTTGCTAACCTTTTCCCTCTGTGAAATATTAGGTAGCACCCCTGTGTTGTGCCTATGTGCCAATTCTGTTCTCTACCCAATATTAGGTAGCGCCATTAGGTAGCGCTACTTATGTTGTGTCTATGTGCCAACTCTATTCTCTGCCCAATATTAGGTACCACCACTTATGCTGCATCTATGTACAGGTTTGGGTAGCATTTCCAAAAATGCAACGCCTTCAATCTTGAACATGCACAAAGAAATTTGTGGTCTTTCATGATGACAAAACCATTTTACTTAGGTACCTTAACCATACAATAGGTAGTGCCTTTTACAATTGGGGGAAGCTAGCACATAGAAAAAACTCAAAACCCAGATAGTTGAATGCTTAGAAGCCTGTATAGATGGTAGAGATAATATTTTCATATCAGTTAACCCTCCCAAAAAGGAACCATCCTCAAAAATGGGGCTTACCTTTTACCAGCTATTTTTTCATTTTGACACTTAACCTCACACTCTTTTTGGTAGAAAGAGGATCTTCAATTGACACAATAGACTTCTTCTTAGCATTGACAGGCTTCTTTAGTGTAGTTGTGCTCTCCTTAACTTCTGGTTTGTCATCCTCAATGGAAGCTTCAACCAACACCTCTAAATTTCTTTGGGCTACCTCATCTTGAAAGTGCTTTAGCTCATCCTTTAGCTTCCTATTCTTAGACTGAAAGCCTTTATTTTTCCTGTAAAGATTCTTTAACTGTGTATGAAGGGGTTGGGCATTTCTTGCTGCAAACCTTTCCAAGTCAAGGGTGTGACTATAGCCATCCATGAGCTCATTCATTTGAGTCAAGTGGACCTTATCTTCTGCTTTAAGACGAGCTGTTTTTTTTCTTGCATCTCTAAGCTGCTTGATAAGTATTTTATAGGTTTGATTGTCAGGAGGAATAGTGGCATGCACAGTCTCAATAGGATTGTTCTTAGACTTCTCTTCCTCCTGCATGGAAAGTGTCTTGTCTACCTCATCAGGTTCTTTGATGGATTTACTTTTATTCTTCTTCCTCTGCACAAGGGTTTCTTCATTTCTTGTCACAAGCTCCTCAAAGTCTTTCATAGAGGTTTCATCTTTTCTCTCCACAGGTCTTTTAATACCTTTACCTTTACTTTTATGTATAGAGGCTTCTGGTAAAGACTACTCTTTGAGAACCTCCTTAGGAATTGATGACCTTGTGAAAGGTATTTTACCCTTGATTTTGACTGTTGGAGGAGAAGAGAGAAAGAGAAGCTTCTTCCCTCTCTTGGATGTAACTTTGGTAGAAGAAGGTACCTCTTCTAACCCTGGTGGAGGAGGTGGTGAAAAATATTTGTGTGGAGAAGGAAAAAATTCCTCCTCAACTTCTATGACCTGCTTGCTGATCTCTGAAACTTGAATAGGGGCTCTGCCCTTTCTCTTCCTACTGGTCCCTGCTTTAGAAGTACTGGTGGGTGACAAAGGACAAGCCTTTTTTTATTGAGGAGTTGGTGCTAGATCCAACTTGAAATGAGAGGTAACAACAAAATTCTCCCATGAAATCTCTTTCTTACCCAATTCCTTAGAGACTAGCATTCTGATTAATTCAGAGGGGAAAAGGCTAGAATCCACATCTTTATATTTGTCTTGTATCCTATATGACATCTTACCTATACTCCTCAACAAGTAATAGGGAATATTCATCTCAATATTACCAGTAAAATGTAGCAACAACCTTATATGGTACTGGTACAATGTGTTAAATCTCCCTTCACAAGTAAAATATCTCGATATGATCTTCAATAATGTGACAAATTGTTAAATCAATTGACTCCTTGGCATACTTTTGGACAAATCATTGGCTTGATATTCATGTTTAAAAATATCTTTTGCATAGGCTGAACACAAATCCATGTCTTTGAACCACTTTTCACCTGTAATGGGGATCCCTATTGCAGCTGAGATAGAGGCTTCAGTCACCTCAAACTCCAAATTCCCAACCTTGGTTTTCTTGCCATCAAACTGTAATGCAAATTGTCCTGCTACCTTTGGATGGCCTCTTTGCATGTTCTGATAGAAAGAGAGGCACCCTACTCTTTGAAAGGTCTCTCTTGCCATCGGTCTTGTATCAAAAAGATGCATGTCCACCGGTTCTATCCTAACCACCTTGCCACCTTTATGTGTCTTCCTCGATTGAGGAGTCTCCATGGCTTCGAATGAGGTATTTTGAAAGGCTTAAGGGATGGTAATGATTAGGAAGGCTTTGAATAGGGATTCAAATATATAAGGCTGACCCTTTTAGATAGACTGATGCTAGTAAGTCAAGCTCAACTTTAGGAATTAAACCCTTAGGCTTGTACAAGTATTCTAGAGTGTAAACAGTGAGGGGGTAATTCAAAATTGGCCCTTTGCAATTGAGAAAAAACTCGAAACTCTGAGGTGAAAGGAAGCAAGGTAAACAAAGAGGGTTTGAGCAACGCCTCTGGGTAGTGCAATGCCTACAAAGAGGATAGGCTATTTACAGGCTTGCGATTTCAATGGTTAAAGAAAATAGTAGTGATCAGATCATAGATACAGGCAAAGAAGTTTATAGGTATGAAGAGGAGAAAAGACAAGGTTACCATGCAAATATGGGTCCCTTAATATTGTGCAAGCTTAGCAAACCGAAAACCCGAGCACAAATTTCCTATGAAAATTAATATGCAGAGGAGGCAACATGGGATACCTATGGAGTAGACACCTGTTGATATATTCAATGCAATCTTAGGATGAAATTGAGAAAACTTCGGCCTTGGAATCTTTCTCAGCATCGGATTTGGTTGACATGTTGTCACCTAATCAAAACTTGCAAATTTGCGCAGTGCAACACTGTTGAGTTTTTCAAAATTAGAAACTGTTACCAAGGCTCATAAATGCAATATCTTTGAAGGCATCTTTTAACCAACTTCTAGCACTGAAAACAAGGGACATGACATCAGTCATGGAAATCATGACTTGGGGTGGAAGTATGATAAATGTGATAGGTGCTATGGAATTGCCTGATGAGTAGGCAGCGCTTCCACTTCAAAACGTGATTGGACAGGTAGGCAAGGACAATGAGGCATTCCTACGAGATCATAAGTGAAGAGGAAGAGGTGTCACATCAATTTAGCAATGGGAGGGATCGACCTAGGGACAAGTCATGAAAGAGACCAAAAATAAATCAAAAGATAAAATGGTTCATGGATCAAAAATCAATTTGAGGATCAAACTAGAGCTAAAACTCAAAACTTTAATCATCTAAGGGGTCCTACTAATCATAAACAAATAAAGGGATGAAACTTTCAAAGAAAAATAAAATCTAAGGCTTAAAAAAGGGAATGAAAACAAACTAAAAGACCCAAGGCAATTTAGTGTGATAACACAAGCCTATGCTTCCTAAAGAAGGCACCACGGTAGGCTTTCCCAAAACTTCCCAAGTTTCTTCTGTCATAATATTCACTTTTGTTTCTTCATCTAAGACATAGTCTATGTCGAAGTCTTTTATTCTTGCACTTATGCAATGTTTTTCTTTCAGGCTTTCTGGTAAACCAATATCTTTATGAACATCCATCATTTCTTCCAACTATAATAACATAGTTTGAACTTCCTCTGACCTTTTCTCTTTATTAATTTCTGACATACCCTTAGTCTCTTGAATATTTTCATAATTTTATTGTCTTATGTCTCTCCCTTCAACTTTAGCAATAACCCTTGAACAATCCTCAACCTTATGACCAACAACCTTACAACAAAGACAAATAGGGCCTACCCCAGGGTATTCCTTAGCAAGATGTCCCGGCCTTCTACAATTATAACACAAAGTGAATCCCCTTTTTCTCTTAAATGTTCCCGAATATTTTCTGTACTACGCACTTCCCCTAGGATCATAATGTTGGACCTACAATCTGCAAAAATTCTTTCTAGGTTCCAGCATCCACTTATTAGTCCAAAAACTCTTTCTATTCATAGAAATAACATATCTTTCTTTATTTCCATTAAATTTACTCAAATCATCTCTTTCTTTCAACTAATCCCTAGCCCTCAGACTAGGACAAAATCTATTAAACATACCTAAATCCATGCTTTCAAAACAAAAAATTTCACTTATCTTTCTCTTACCAAAGCATAAAGCTTTCCTCTTTTCTTCAAAACAACTTACTTTCTTGGCACAAAGCTTCACAAGTCAAGTAGAGTACTGTACACTTCAACAACATACCTACGCACAGAGATTTTCTTTTTCTCTACTTAGTTTCCAGCAATCACAATTTTAGGTCCTAGCAACGGAACCATTTGTTGGCACAGGGGTAAACCTAGGGTTCAACACTTAACAATGCACCAACAAAACCCCAACTACCATCCCTTTCGGAAACACCTGTGAAGTAGGGAAATTATCACCCGAGGTAGAAGCAGGGGGGGTTACAAGATGCAGGTGTTTGTAACCAAGCTAGGACACAGATCTATGATAAGAGCACTTAGCAGAATATTTTTTTAACGCTTAGGAAGCGAGCATGCATTAGTTTATCAACCTCATTAAAATTGCAGAGCATAATCAAAGATAGATAAGTGCAGTAATAAAAAGTGATTATGCACCATGAGAACTTAACACTTAGCAATGTGATTTAAGTCTAGCATTCATTTACCCTTTAACCTAAGTAAATACTTAAGCAACAAAATATATATTCATTACACATCATAATCAAAGCACTAAGGAAATGAATAACAAAAATAACACTACACAAAGAAAACCATGAGACACTAGATATACGTGGTTCACCCTCTCCCTAGGGATACATCCAATAACTGCTTCACCTCTTTATTATTCACCAATATCTTACATCCAGTCACTCCTGTGCACTAAGCCACAGAGTCGAACTTCACACAAGACAGGAGATCTGCGCACTAAGTACTAGATCCTCCTTCTTTACCTTCCAAAAATAGGTCACATGCACAGAGCCACAATCTCTTATCACAACACTTAGCACCTACTACAAAATCACAGTCAAGCACAAAGCCTCGACCACATACAGTCCTTCACACAAGGCTACTTTTTCTACTTCTACAATACATTCCTCTTTATTTATACTTTACAATAAGGCCTAAAGATGGGGAAAACCCATGGGCCGACATCCCATAAACCTGTTACAAAACCCTAGAGGACCACTTAGTGGGTCCACATAACCCTCAAAATAGGTGAGATATGTGATCTCAGCTCTGCCTGGATGCTCCTACTTCGACCAACGTGTCGATGTCCAAAAGTGGGCCAAAACCTCTGAAACTGACCAAAGTTTCCCCAAAACGTGGTCGAGGGCCAACAAGGACATTGGGATTTTGGTGAGTTGTGATGTAGATATGATTTATCAAACCCGAACACACAAATGGGGTGTAAAATTTGAATGGAACCAATAAATATATATAGATTTTGATGGGAACTACTAAAATATCCAACCATTCCTTGTGAGGAATATTGAGATCCTGTATAATCATTTTTGGGATATTTGATGTAGCTTGATATACTATTGAGATAAATTGATGCATATAAAATAATTTTTGAATCATTAGAAGTCATCCATGACATTCCACAAGTGATGGGGATTATAGAGAAGAAGGCATCTAGACCCTGAGCTCAATGTTACAGAAATATTCCCCTGGGGAGTTGTGAAATTTCCCTTGGATTACTGACCCTCATACCAAGACAGAAACAATCATTTGGACACTCCCATTCCTATAAACTCATTTTGTTTATCAAAAACGAGAGGAGAGGGTAAAGTAGTATTTACTCTATTTATGTCATTTGTCCTAGTTTCTCCTATCCGCAAGCTTTATCCAACTACTCACGCAAATAAATACCCGCAATGAACAACAAGAAACAAGTGAATTCCTTCTACTCTATTGGATTAGGCAAAGCAAATTCATCTATGAAAATTGAGTTAAACATAGACAAGAACATGAAACCACATACTTGAAGGAAATAGGCCAAGTATACTAGATGATAACTTTAAGAAGAAATTACAATCTTCAGATGATGTTCCAGCATCCTCTCTAAGTCCTCCTCGTCCAACCCTTTCTAGAAAGATCCACAATCAAAATAATAATGCTTTGTTGATTTTTTCCCTTCTGTTTACCATGGGAATGCCTCCATTTATAGGATTTGAGAGGCTCAACTACCTTGGGTATATTTGGAATTAGTTTAGGATATCTCCCTTAGATGCATCACTGGTCAATCCAAACCAACTTGATCTATCCATAGTTATCTTTAGAAGAAAATCGGATTTCTCCCAATATTTCCTCAACCAACTCAGTGAACCCTTAGAATGGGAAACAAAGCGTTACAACGCTCCCCCTGAGATGGACAAGGAGAACTAGCGCTCCCTGTGTATAAGCAAGGGAGCATTATTCTTCCAAAAAGTTACCAAAATGAACAATTCCCTAGACAAGCATTTGTTCTGACTGTAAAATGATGGGACTTCTTCTAACATGTTTTAGGGGTTGTAGCAAGTGTTTTCATGGTGTCGTTCGCAATGCGACACTTAGTGAAAGAGAATGAGACACTTACGACACTTGCGACAAAAGTGTGACACTTACAACATTTATGAAAACAAGAATTTGACACTGTCAAAGTAAGGGATTTTGATGTGTAAAGATGTTCCCCCAAAGTGTGAAGTCAGAAGATAAATGTTGATGGCCTAAATACTTTGTAGATTCTTCAAAGCAAGGGTATGGAATTGGGGAACCTGGTAGAAGTTGCATACAACCATCAAACAATGTTAATATGTTTTCCATTCCTGAGGAAGGCATACCTATGCTCGGACTACAAGTGACTCAAAGTATGGCTGCCAATAAATACACTGTGGATCCATAATAATATTGACTAAGGAGATGGACACCAAGGATACAATGTGGATCCATCCCTTTATGACTTGACTTGATCGTAGCCATGAAGGAATACACAGTGGAGTTATGATGTGATAATAACATTGTCACAGACCAATACAAAGTGGATCTATGTTAAAGCATGTTAATCAGTCGAATAATTTCCATCACAACTTGGGTAAAGTGTATATGTAGATGAATACTCAACCCAGGGTCTTCGTCCTGATCCTATAATAGTACGATTTTGTCCATGTGAATAGATGATTTGATGTAGAACATGAAAGAAACCACTTTATTACCAGTCATTGAGGTATATCGTTAACAAGTGCGAGATGAATCACCATTGATGTCCATGATTTTCCAGGTACTTTTAGAGTACAATATAGCGAATGTGAAAAATGAGTTGGAGTTGAACATTCATGGAATCAGTTGGTCAGGGGTCATTGATAAATACCCATTGTTGAATGCGAGGAGGCCTTCCATTGAGGCATGCAGGGCCCAAGATACTGATGTTCCTAAGTCTATTTCCTGGACAATTTGCTGAAGTCCATAGGAAAAGACTTGTTGAAGGAGGGAATTGATGTATGCCCCATCAATCGACATGAAACTTGTCACAAGAAGGTGATAAGATATAGTAGATGAAAATACACTGAAATGGGTATGGAAACTGGTAAATTTTTGGATGGTTGACTTTTGAGGTGGAAACTTCCCTTGAACACCGAGGCACGATGTAAGACTTGGTAGCATAAACTCAAAGTGGACCAAAACATAATGCAGCAAGTGTTGAGGCATTCTTCAGATGGGTCAAAGGAATAGAAAGACTCATAGGATTGTTTTAGTGTGGAGGTTAAATGGATTATCCAAGTGTATGGTAAAAATTGAAAATAAGTGTCGTGTTCAAGGGTGACAACAAGAGCTACCTGAAATGTTTTCAAGAAACTTGACCCACTTCCTTCAATTTTTCCCTCATCCAGATAGATGAGTACCTCTTTTTTATTTAACAAGCTCAAAGAGGATAACGCATGGTCAATATAACTCACCTTCAGTAAGTTCCTCTTCTTTTATTTAATGAACTGGAAGAAGTAAGGGTTCATCCCCAGATGGGCCCTTCAGTGTGTGATTTTGTGAGCCCATAGAAGGAAAACTTAGTTGTTTTTCATTTTTAGGGAGTTTGAAAATAACTTAAATGAAACTTTGGGGTTGTCTTTTTTCATGATTTTAGTCTCTGAGGTCTGAAAAAATATAAAATGATACGATGGAGAATTCTTCTAGTTGAGGCTGACTAGAGTGTTCATTTTCCATAGTTAGTCTATTGGGACCGAAAAAGTTATAGCCTACCACCCAACAGACGTCTCTTCATAATTTGATGAGCGCGAAGTATGATAAATTTTGCTCAATGGTGTCACGAGATCATCAAAAAATCTTTGTTGCTTAAATTCCTGCATAATCAAGTTGTTCTGCACAAAATATATTAGTAATTTTCTTTAAAAATGAAAACAAAACTCAAAAAATAAACTATATAAAATACGAAAAGGAGGAAAAAATGAATAAATTTGGACATATTAAAAATCAAATAGGGCAAAAAGTCATTTTCACTTTTTGTTTTACTATTCTCCTTTTCCCTTTGAGTTTTTTCCCTCTTTTGGAGTGATTTTTGGGAATTGATTATGAGATTTGTGAGCGACCATTTGTGATTTCATCCAATCAGGTTGGTTCTCTAACCTTTCTCATTCATTTACATGTTTTTTATCTAATTTTAGTCTTTCATTTAAGAGCTTGGGCTCCCTGAAAACCCCTAAAGCGTCGAACTGAAACGACACTCCCTTAAGTCGTCGAGGGAAGCATCGATCGATATTCCAATTCCCTAGTGTGTGCCTTTGGGGAGCACTAACGCTCTATTATTTCCTTCTAAGGATCGCTAGGTGCAAAAATTAATTTTTTATTTTATTTTTAGGATAAAAAAACAATTCTTTTCTTTGAAAATTGAGCTAATGTGATCATTTTATTACTTTGCAGGTTTTGCACATAGACAATCATGATTGAGTGGAAATAACGAGAACATAAATCTGATGACATGCCTTCCCTACAAGATCCCCAAGCGAGGGAATCTCTGTGAAACTGTGGCTTGCTAAAATACTTCAAGCTCCAAAATATGAGAAAAGAAGTTCTTGTACTTGAGTATTTGATCGAGTTATGGGATAATGATGAAAAAGCATTCCGGATCGGGTCACACATGCTTGAGATTGACATGGGTGACATGTATTTCCTGACGGGGCTCTCGAGGAGAGGATAATCTATTCTTTTGTATTAACATCGGTCTACCCCACAATCGACATAGGCATATGTTTCCCAATATTGTATACCAGGATCACATTTGGTAGGAGGGAGGATTGTCATTAAAGACGTGAGGGACTTATCTCTTCGATCCATCCTTTTTTATATCACAAAATTGGAAGGAAGTATTAGTACCCATATTTCTTCCAAGTCCCAGATATCCTATTCCATTCATTTCTTAGAGCCTAGGCTATTTAACTAGAGTGCGGGGTTTTTAAGGAACATTAAGGAGAAGACCTCCAAATGTCGAACAGGCAGGAAGAAACAATTTGGGTATGGATCCTTCTTAGTTTTATTTTTCATGGAGTGATTTCCATAGATGCAACCGCAATTTGCATTGATAGTATGCCCCGCGACCGAGCCCAATATGGAGTGGTGGACAATTATTTCCCCTAGGTTGGGGAATGAACCCTCAGCCTTTAGATTTACTACTAACTTCTTTGCATGGTGGAGGAGGTAGCTTGTGGTGATAGAGGATTTCCCATATGATGGAGTGGACTTTAGGGGTAGTGTATATTTAGTGATTCTCTAGGGTACACAGTGGGATGCATCAAGTACGAAATATCATAACCTTGTAACAATGTTTTATTTTTTTATATTTTTTTGGTTGTACAATGAGGGATCGAAGTCATTTTTTTTCATCATGCAAACAAAGGTGCATCACGTATGGTAGAGATGCTAGTATTAGGACGTCATGGAGATGCTCAGGCAATGACAAAGCTTGATCTTGGAGTAGGAGGACTCTGAGAGGTGGAGAGCAACCTCTGTGGTTTGACCATGGGTGTTCCTTCCATGAGGATACAATATGTACCCTTAAATCTCCAAAGACATACAATTAGGGTACCTGAGGGCCTTAGTCATTTTCTACAATGAGTGGCGAGAGAAGTCATATGCTATGTCGAGCACAATGTTGAAATAATGTAACTGCAAAGTGTATTCTAATTATTATTTGATATATTATTCATTGGATCAATCCCCATAGTGGATTGATCATGTCGGCTACTATAAAGGACCAAATCCCATTTTGTGGATTGGTCATAATGTAATTGTAATAGGAAGAAATAGAAGTCGGCCCCATAATAAATTAAATAAGCCCCGAAATATAATAAAGGTGGTTATAACCACCCAGAAGAAGAAGTCATCCCTGCCAATGAAAAGACACTTCCACACGTGCTAGGCTTGTATAAATAAGGAGGCTAGCACCTCACTTAGATACACACTCACTTGTTCATTGAGAGACAAGTTTTGGAGTTGCATTTGGAGAAGAGAGAGAGAGAGAGAGAGAGGCACATCTTTGGGAGAGGAATTTCTGTACTTGTTTGAGATATCTCTTGGCATTGTATTGGCTATCTATATTAAGGAAGTTTTACTGAGTTTTCTACCCCATGAGGGTTTCCCGGGATAAATGATATGTCTCTTGTGATTGTGTATTTCTCAGTGATTCTGTCTTATGCTATTGTTATCTATTGAAATGCAAAGAACTATAATAATGGCTTAAAAATTAACATGGTATCAAAGCCAAGCTGAAGAGAGCATCGTTCACAAGAGAAAAGTGAGAAACATCATTGTTGCCATACATGCAAATTAGGGATTTTTGTTGGTGAGGTATTTCATCCCTAAAACCATCTAGAAAAGTGCACCCTCCCCCAAGGATCATTTTGGCACCTTCATTACACATTTTCAGTGTCTAGATCTCCCAGAAAGTGAAACCCTAGTTTCACAAAGTACCAGAAGTACTAGAGAACCAGAAGTACCAGAAGTACCAGAGTACCAGAGGTACCAGAAAACCAGAACCACCAGTCTAGAAATCCACAGATCAAGTTTGGAGGGGTAAAAGTTTGATTTTCTCAGATCCCATCACACCAGGCTACTCGCCTCAGCGAAGTGCACCTCCTAGTAAATTCAGAATTTGATTTTGAACATTTTCATTTTTTGGACATTTTCCCAGCTTCAAGTAAAATATGTCTGCAAGCGTTAAGCTTGTTGACAAGCTAGAAGGTTTGGAAAAAAAATTTCCTGGAAGTATAGGATTGGTCTCATTCTTGAAGAGAATGAACTAGCAATATTCATCAAAGAAAAAGTGTCAGAGCCCATCGATGCTGCAGAAAAAGTAAAGCACCAAAAGGACACAATCAGGGACAAAAGAATCATTGCAAATTCAATCAAAGACCACCTGATTCCCTATGTGTCATCAAAGAAGACTCTGAAAGAAATTTTTGATTCCCTAAACAAACTATATGAAGGAAAGAACATAAACTAGAATATCAATATTAGAACTCAGCTCAAGAATACAAGAATGAAGAAAGGAGAATCAATCCAAGAATACTTCTCCAGAATATCCTAATTCAAAGAACAACTAGAAGCAATTGGAGATACTATAGACGAAGACTAACTTATAATGACAGCCCTAAACGGTCTCACAAGACCTTGGGATGCATTCATCCAAACGATTTGTGCCAAAACAGAGAAACTGAAGTTTGACAGTCTATGGGAAGAATGCATGCAAGAAGAAACAAGAGTAGCTAACCTACAGGCTTTACTAGAAAGAGATGAAGATCAAGCCCTAGCTACTCACACTAAAGGAGGAAGAAATAAGTCTTACTTCCATAAAGAGACTTACAAAGAGTCTCAACCCCAAAACAAATTCAGTCATAAAGAATCTCATCCAAGGAGATTCCAGAAGAAAGGACAACGAAAGGAAAGAGATTACTCATCTATACAATGCTACCATTGTGACAATATGGGAC
>SNQJ01S0008749.1:114269-130527 GCA_010110895.2 Picea sitchensis
TAATTACCCATTTATTATATCTAACTACCATAGTGGGCCTTATTTAATAATATAGTGGACCTAGTCGACCTTACATTGAATGACCTCCACTATTATCACTATGGGCCCTCTAGGACCCCCACTACCTCTCTAGCTACCTTACAGCGTATGCAATGGATGTGCACAACAGAAGAACATCAAGAACCATTTTCTGAAGAGAGACAGCAAAGAAGAAGGAGTCCTAGAACTCATTCATTCAGATGTGTGTGGCCCAATGCCATCATCCTCCATTAGTGGGTATGTATATTATGTATCATTTATTGATGATTATTCTCGTAAGACCTGGTTGTATCTCTTGAAATCTAAATATGATGTGTTCAGCAAATTGAAGGAATTCAAAGCCTTGATAGAGAGTCTTTCTGAAAGAAATATCAAGATACTTAGGTCAGATAATGGAGGAGAATACACCTCAAAAGAGTTAGTGAACTTCTGTAAATATGTTGGGATCGAGAGGGAACTCACTACTCCCTATAATCCTCAACAAAATGGTGTGGCTGAAAGAAAGAATAGAACGATAATGGAAGTCGTGAAGACCATGATCCACGATCAAGATCTTCCTATGTGCTTATGGGTAGAAGAAGTAATGAAATCCATATATGTGCAAAACCAATTGTCCCATAGTGCACTTGGGTTCAAGACCCCGAAAGAGATGTTCACCGGAAAGAAGCCATAGGTAAGCCATGTCAAAATATTTGGCTACCCAGTATTTATACATATACCGAAAGAGAAAAGAAACAAGTTGGAACCCTCAGGAAAGAAGGGAATATTTGTGGGATACTGTGAGGTCTCCAAGGCCTTCAGGATCTATATACTAGGTCACTACCACATTGATATCAGCAGGGATGTGACCTTTTATGAAGATGCAATGCTCAAGAAATCGAGAAAATGCCAGCTTGAAGAGGTATATGAAGAGGAACCCGTAATCCCCAAAGTTGCAGAATCAGTGAGGGGGTTCCCAGAGCTATTGAACCAGTGAGGGAAGTCGTAACTTCCCCTAATGAGGAAATTCTAGAAGATCATGATGCAGTAGAGTTTCAAGAACCTCCTCAGATGACAATCTCCCATAAAAGAAAGCCAGCTTGGGCTAGAGATCTTATTAAAGATGGAGAGAAATATGGTTTTCCTTAAGGAACCATGAGACATGTGAAGAGCCCTAAGCCATTCTCCAGTTATATGGCTTTGATGTGTGATCTCCTAGAAAAGGAGCCTATCTTCTTTGAAGAAGCCATTCAGAAGAAAGAATGAGAAGATGCCATGACAAAACAATACCAATCCATAATAAGGAACGATGTATGGGAAATAGTTCCCAGACCGAATAACAAGGATGTGGTATCGTCCAGATGGATCTTAAAAATAAAACATGTTGTTGATGGAAGTATTGAGAAGTATAAAGCAAGATTTGTAGCTCGTGGCTTTTCTCAAAAAGAAGGCATTGACTATGAAGAGACATTCGATCTTGTAACCAGATACACTTTGATCAGAACCATCATAGCTCTTGTAGCTAAGATGAAGTGGAAGTTACACCATATGGACGTAAAGACAACTTTCCTAAATGGTGTTATCGAAGAGGAACTGTATATAGATCAACCTCAAGGATTTGAAGTTGAAGATAGGAAGTCTCATGTCTACAAGTTGAAAAAAGACTTGTACGAATTGAGGCAAGCTCCTAGAGCTTGGTATGGTCGGATAGACATCTTTCTAATGATATTGGGTTTTACCAAGAGTAAAGCAGATTCTAACCTCTACTTCAAGGTTATGAACGATGAGCCAGTAATACTATTATTGTATGTGGATGACTTATTCTTAACTGGAGAAGAAAAGCACATCACTGAATGTAAGAAGAGACTCACTTCATAATTTGAGATGAAAGACCTTGGCCTAATGCACTATTTCTTAGGTCTTGAGGTATGGTAGAGTCTAGAGAGGATATTCCTTAACCAGGGGAAGTATGCATTTGAAATCTTGAAGAGATT
Source organism: Picea sitchensis (assembly GCA_010110895.2). Taxonomy (NCBI): domain Eukaryota; kingdom Viridiplantae; phylum Streptophyta; class Pinopsida; order Pinales; family Pinaceae; genus Picea; species Picea sitchensis. The sequence continues at coordinate 116,282 of SNQJ01S0008749.1, forward strand.
CGACATGTTAGAGTGCAAGCCCATGAATACACCCATGGAAATGAAGCTGAAGCTATTGGTCGATACTTCGTCAGAATTGATTGATGCCACACTATATAGATAGATTATTGGATCACTGATATACCTGACGAACACCAAACCAGATATTTGTTTTACTGTGAACACCTTGAGTCAGTTTCTGGAAGAACCTAGACATGTTCACCTTGTGGATGCAAAACATGTGATGAGGTACCTTAAGGGTACATTAGATTGTGGTCTCAATTATGATGGAGATCATGATTTCACATTGAGTGGGTACACTGATTCAAATTGGGTAGGAAGTGTTTTTGACAGGAAAATAACTTCAGGATGTTTTTTTAGTTTTGTATCAGCCATGATCTCGTGGAAAAGTAGGAAGCAATCCAACATTTCTCTCAGCACAGCAGAAGCGGAATACATTGTTGCATGTTCTACCAGCTGCGAAGCTATATGGATTCGAAAGTTTTTGACCAACCTATTTGACCTAGAGATGGAAGCAACTACAATACTATGTGACAACCAGAGCTTCATAAAGATGACAGAGAATCATGTATTCCATGACAGTTTGAAGCACATAGAGATTTGTTACCATTACATCTGTGACGTGGTGCAGAGAGGAGCCTTAAAGCTCCAGTACGTTAGCACAGATGAACAGGTTGCTGATGTGTTGAGAACGCCTCTATCTCATGTAAATTTTGAGCACTTTTGAGATATGCTTGGTATAGTATGAAAGGACCTTCCTCGAAAGGGGGAGTAGCTGTTGTGATGAGACTACTACTATGCTTACAAATTGATAGTTGCGACGTAAATCCAGTCTAGTATCTTACTTCCATCTTGAGTGCTGTGACGTAAAGCAAGACTTGATGAGACTAGTATTGTGCTTCCATCTTGATAGATGTGACATAAATCCAGTCTAGTATCTTGCTTTCAGCTTGAGTTTTGTGATGTATAGAAAGACGATGATATGAGACTAGTATTGTGCTTCCAGCTTGATAGTTGTGATGTAAATCCAGTCTAGTATCTTGCTTCCAGCTTGAGTGTTGTGACGTAAATAAAGGCCATGAGATGAGACTAGTATTGTGCTTCCAAATTGATAGTTGTGATGTAACACCAGTCTAGTATCTTTCTTCCAGCTTGAGTTCTCTGACGTAAACCAAGATCTTGAGATGAGACTAGTATTGTGCTTCCATCTTGAGAAGATGTGACATAAAGCCAGTATAGTATCTTTCTTCCAACTTTATTGTTGTGATGTAAAGCAAGACGAGTACTGAGCTTCCAGCTTAACAGTTGTGATGTAAAGCCAATCCTGTATTATGATGAGCCAACCTTGTGCTGTGATGATGATGATGTATTAGTTTTATACTAATTCATATTGATGTAGATGATTATTGCATTCCTTTGAGAATGATGATGTTGCCAATGAAGAAAAATTTCGATGATTTATAGATACGCCAGTCAGTGTTCCAAGATGATATTGATGATGTTGGCATCCTGATGTTGTTGATGATAAAGGCCTCTCTCTCGTCTAATGTTGTTGAATAATACCCTTCTTGTTAAGGGGGAGTGTTGATATAATGTAATTGCAAAGTGTATTCTAATTATTATTTGATATATTATTCATTGGAACAATCCCCATTGTGGATTGATCATGTCAGCTACTATAAAGGACCAAATCCCCTTTTGTGGATTGGTCATAATGTAATTGTAATAGGCAGAAAGAGAAGTCAGCCCCAGAATATATTAAAGAATCCCCAAAATATAATAAAGGTGGTTATAACCACCCAGAAGAAGAAGTCGGCCCTGCCAGTGAAAAGACACTTCCACATGTGCTAGACTTGTATAAATAAGGAGGCTAGTGCCTCACTTAGATACACACTCACTTGTTCATTGAGAGACAAGTTTCGAAGCTGCAGTTGGAGAAGAGAGAGAGAGAGAGGCACATCTTTGGGAGAGGAATTTTTGTACTTGTTTGAGTTATCTCTTGGCATTGTATTGGCTATCTATATTAAGGAATTTTTGCTAGGTTTTCTGCTCCATGAGGGTTTCCCGAGATAAATGATGTGTCTCTTGTGATTGTGTATTTCTCAGTGATTCTATCTTATGCTATTGTTATCTATTGAAATGAAAAGAACTATAATAATGGCTTAAACATTAACAATAAAGGCCCATGTTTTTCCTTGCTATGTACTTTTTGGATGATGTATTTTGACAAAAAGTTTGCTATCAAGCTTATATGTAAATGAGTTTTGAGGTGGCTACTTATATTGTATTTTTTTTTATGCGATGTTTTTTATTTATATGCTTTATGTCCCAAATGTTTTTCTATGCGCAATGTACCAATCTAACATATAATTTGATAACTAATCCGTAATTGTATTAAGTTCTCTTGATATATTTCTATATTCTAGAAATTCAAAATATCTTTCGAGACAATGAACCCTTAGATGGAGACGTAGAAAAACTAGATTACGAACAACGTATTCATGGTTTAGTTGATAGACCACGAGTTGAGAATTAAGGTTGATAATAAATTGAGATATACCTAGTGAAGAATATTCCGTTAAAATTCCAATGACAACATGGTATTATGCAATGTTATTGGTCACAAATCCGAGGCAAATTCGTCCTAAACTCACTAACTCGCCAGAGTGGTAAATGAACCAAGCTACATAAGCGATATTCTGGGAATGTCGACTAGTGCATCTGCAAACCTGAAATAGATGGGAAAGGATGATGTATAAGAAAACACATTCAATTACAAAGAAAAGTATAAGCAACTGGAGAAAAACTCATGCATGAAAAAGTAAAGACACGCCATATCAAAAGCATATAGTACAATAATGTACAAAGCACACATGCGAGATATTCTATGCATAGTACTTCTTTAGTAAATCCCATTTTGGGGCTCACTGAGAGATAATCCATCGTAATCCACTAACTCATAGGCACCTCTCTCTAACACGCGTTTTATGATGTATGGTCTGTGACACATGGGTTCTAACTTTCCTGTCCCAAGTTTTTCATGATATTGATTATAGACCAGGATCAGATCTCCTTCTATGAAAGCATGGGGTTGGATAGAATTATCATATTGAGTCTTAAAAAAAAATTGATATGTCTTGTTGATCAGAGCATGATTGCAACGAGTTTCATCCATCTTAGTTAGATATAAAAACCATTCCTATTCAATAGAAGTAAAGGGATTGGATTTCTACAGTGAGTTTCAAGGGAATATCACATTCAATCGGTAATATTGCTTTTAATCTGTATACCAACTGGAAGGGTATAAATCTAGTGGTGGTTTTAACTGAAGTTCGATAAGCCTAGAGTGCAAAGAAGAACTACAAATTCCAAGAGTTTTTTTTCATTCCCACCATGCATTGAAGCATGGTTTTCAGGACTTTGTTGATGGCTTCAACTTGTCCATTTTCTTGAGGATAGTAAGGGGATGAATTTTCATTGAAAAAACCTGATTTGGTGCACAATTCGACCATCATTTGATTTTGGAAATGGGCTCCATGATGAGTTACAATAGCTTGTGGGACACTGAATCGAGCGATGATGTGATTGAACACAAAAAGGGTTGCATTTAGGCCATCATTAAGGAATGTAGACATAGCCTCATCCCATTTAGTAAAATAATCAACAAAAATGATAATATAACCATTCCCCCTACTGAGGTAGGCTTACATTGCATGAAATTGATGCCCCATTTGGAAAAGGGGTTGATGGCGACAATGGGTTGAAGTGGAGCGGGGTGGGTACGTGATTGCTTCTGAAATATCTGACAGGGTGGGCATTTTTTAATGACCTCAATGCATTCTTTGAATGTGGAAGGCCAAAAATACCTCTCACACAAATTTTTTGGGTTGTATCCATCCCAAAGAGATGATCGCCACAAGCTCCAAGATGACAATCATTTAAAACTTGTTCATCCTCTTCATGGGTTAAGCAACGTCGTAAAACAATATCAATGACACGACGATACAAAGTGTCGCCAATGATAAGTTAGTGCTTTGAATGGTGTCTAATGTGACATCGTTCATCACATGAAATGCCAGGCTGAAAGCATTGGGTTTGGATATAGAGAAGAATATGTCCATACTATGGATCAAACTTACTAATGAGGAGTAGGGATTATTCAGGAAAGGAATCGTTGGGATTAGTATTCTCATCAGTATGGGGAAGATCAAAAATTAATTCCACAAAAAATAACGATTTCTTAGCTTTGGATTTGGAAAACTCAAGATCAAATTCTTAGAGAATGACGATCCATTTCAAATATTTTTCCCCAATTACTTGACGATTCAAGATGTGGTACATGGGGTTTGAGTCTGCAATGACCATGGTAGTGCGTAATAGAATATAGTGGCGAAATATTTGGATGGAAATAATTGCTACCAAATACAACTTTTTGACATGTTAATATCGAAGTTGGGGACCTGATAGACTCTTACTTAAATAGTAAATCACATGTTTGGTGTCATCATCATCCTCTTGTACTAACACCATAGCAATAATGGAAGCAGAGGCAGCCAAATAAATGATGTAGTCTTTCTCATAGTTGGGTGGATGCAAAAGTGGTGTATTTGTTAAAGCATGCTTGAGATCATCAAATGAGCATTGAGAAATTGCATCCCATATAAAAGGGCCATCTTTCTGTAGCAATCTCATGAATCCTTTAGTAATTTCGGCATAATTGCATATAAAACAACGGAGAAGGTTTTCCTTCCCATGAAAACTTTGTAGTTGGGTAAGGTTGTTGGGAGGGGGTAAAGTGAGAATGGCTTTGAATTTTAAGGGATCCACCCTAATCCCATATTTGGAAACTACGAAGCTGAGGAGTCTCCCTGATTCAATGGAAAAAATGCATTTATGGGGGTTCAAACGTATGTTGTAAATCTGCATCTAAGAAATATGGCCCTTAGATGACCAATATGATATCGTCGATGAGTTGAGTGAGAGGTTAGGTCATCGATATAAGGTTCAACAATATCTTTTATGTCATGGAACACATACGACATAGCCCGCTGAAAAGTGGCTCTAGCATTTTTAAGGCCAAAAGGTAGTTTCTGATAGGCAAAATTCCCCCATGGGCAGATGAAGTTTGTTTGTTTTTTATCAACTGACAAAATGTCAATTTGGTTATATCCAAAAAATCCATACATAAATGAGAAAATGACTCTTCTGGCGCAATTATCGATAATTTGGTCAATAAAGGATGTAGGGTAGTTGTCCTTCGGAAAAGCCTTATTAAGATCCTGATAATAGACCCAAACACGAATTGTCCCTTGTTTCTTGGTGAACAAAACTATGTTGGAAACCCATTCGTTCAGAGAGACCGGATAAATAAAACCAGATTTTAATAATTTTTCAACTTATGCCTTGATTGTTGTATTTTTTTTGGGATGAACCGAGCGAAGTTTCTGTCTCACCGGTTTGACTCCTAGGTAGGTTTTGATTTCATGCACAATGATCGAAGGATCAATCCCTGGAATTTATTCTTCACTCAAGGAGAATATGTCACATAATTATTTAAACAAGGCGGTATAAGTTTCAACCTCTTCAGGTGAACAACTGGCATCTAGTTGTATGTTTTCCACAATGCCTTATTTTATGGATATGTCAATAGTAATCGCGTGAGAGATATTTCCCAAATTCCCCTCAGAGATAATATCCTGAGTGAGTATCGAAGATTGGGGAGAGTTGATGATATAGGTAAGAAATATAGAAAAAATGTCGTTCTCAATATCATCCAAACTGGGAAGAAAGGATGAACGATGATGGTTGCCATCCCATGGTGTCTCTCTGATACTAAGAATTTCCATAATAGATTCATCTGATGGAAAAATATATAGGATATAATCTAAAGTGGAGGATAGGGATCTAACCAGGATGGTATCTAATATGAGGTAGACACCGGCAGATGTTGGTCATCCATTGAAGGAGATGCAAAATTAATGACATCATATTCGGCCTCTGCAGGACTAAGTGGCATAGTGTCACCTAGTGTATCGAACTCTAAGGGAATAGGTACGATCTATGGATCAGATGATTTAGAGGATTGATGTACCATAGTTGAAATCATATTAACCATTGTGATGTGTTGCGTGGTTGGAGGAAGAGGTGTAGGGAAAGTACCCATGAGCGAAGAATCTTTCAGGAGACCTACCCCAACACTTTCATAAGTAATTTTTGAGTCCCCTAGAAATGGAATATTGTTGGTTGTTTGAGTGCCAGTATTAGGGGTGTAGTAGTCTAACTTATCGATGGTCACAATTTTACCTTGATGAGGGAATTGTACACATCAAAAAATTGATGAAGCGATGAAATTCGTAGCATAGGACCAACTTCTCCCTAGCAATAAGTTATAATCGAGGGGAGAATTGACAATCGAGGGGAGCATCGACTACTTCAGCATCTACAGAAACAGTTTTTCCTCCCCGTTGAATGGCTAAAGATTTTAATAATCCATTAGGTCGAAAACCTCTTCCATCAATTGTTCTTAACATGGTGAGATATTGATTAAGAATAGGTAATTTAAGGCCTTTCCAGCAAGCCAGGGAGATGAGACATGTGGATTCCCCCTCATCCAAGATAATGAGATGAATATGTTGATTATGGACAAAAACATCGATTTGGAAAGCAAGTTGGTGAGAGAGTCGTGATTTGAAATTATCCAAGTTGAACATGATATTATTGGATGACTTGGGATATATAGCTCCTATGGATGCCAAGAGAGTTCTATGTTGGATAGGGAAGTGTTGTAGAACTTCAAGAGATAATATAATGCAAGGTGCTTTGGCCAAATCTTCAACAATGTTGTAGTTTTGAGCAACACAAGAATTAGAATTAAAGGTCAACTTTCAGATTGTTCTCTTGGGTGGGCATACGATAGAGTCAAAACTTGGTTTCTCAATCTATAGTGGCTCATATGGAGGAGGAACTAAAGTGGATGGCGGATCCGATGTATCTCCAATAGTTACCTTTTCATTACTGGGTTTACCTGGTGGTGTGTCATACGTCATTGTACAAGTGGTCAAATATACCCCATTGAACATATAAATATGTGCACTCGATGAAGCCTCCTCGTTAGCAGGATGACTTGGATTGATTCCTATTGGAGGTACATTATTTTGTGCAACTAGTGACTACTGTTGTGGAAAAGGATGTGTCAATATAGTAGGTTGATAATTTCCTTTAAAATTTTTAGCAACTTCATCTCGATGGGGACAGTCTCATGAGTAGTGATCTTCAACACAAATGAGACATGGAAATTTTGGTTTGCGTTGCAGTTGATTTTCAGTAGCAGGTGGTTGTGCTTTTGTTTTTGGATTTTTAGTTTGATTATTTTTTTTCTTGGGTTTAATCTTAGTTTTATTCCTCCCCCCCCCCCTAATTTTTATGGAGAAGTAGATTGGACTTCATTCACCTCAAATACTTGATTTGGAGTGGATTTTGATGAGAGTGGAGTGTGCCCGGTAGCTGGGGCAATGATTGAATGATTGGCTTTATCGATCGACTGTGAACCGGCCTGGGTTTTGACGGAACTAATAACTCCATCTGAATGAGCGGTGGAGGATGGATTTTATGGATCGATTGATGTACGTGGAGAATTTGGAATAAATTCATAAAATGTATCGGATTGAGAGTAAACCAAATCCAGACACTGAGCAAGAGAAATGGCTTCCTCTTCTGTAACTACACCACCCATGGATACATCTCGAACAATAGGGGGTAATAGAGATTTGTTGAACCATTCCGCCAACAATTGGTCTGGAATGGTTACTTTGATCAATCATTGTCATCGTCTCTATTCATGAATATGATAGAATATGTACGGAGTTAGTCTGACGAAGGGAGGTCAAAAGTTTAGTGTCGGTTTCGTAGGGGATAGGAAATTGGAAGTGGGTGAGAAAACTCGTAGCAAGTGAATTAAAATCTTGAGAAGTTGTAGCCGCTGAACCCGCAAGTGTATGTTGGAAAATACGTAAACGGATAGAATCATCCATTAGTAAATTTTATGAGCACCATAGATGAAAATTCATAACGTGATTATTAGGGTCTTCACCAGGTTTTCCATCATATTTTGGAATATCATAAGGTAATTTGGCAGGAATGACTGGCCAAAAAGGGGAGTGTAATATGGGATCATTGGTTAATATCGACAAATTTGGTAGATCTAAAGTGGCTAATAATGGTAACTATCGATTGGATTGAGGATGATACTGGTGTGGCATAGGAACACTAGTAGGATCGTAAACTAGTTGTGGTGGATAGTTGTATCCAACAGGTCCTCCCATATGTTGTGATTTTGACCAGCAAAAGTAGGATTCATTTGTTGAGGTATTTTCATAAAAGGAGAAGGGGAAACCATTTGTCCCTGGGGAGGATAAATAGTGTAACTTAGGGGAGGATAGTTAGCTTGACCATTTTGAGGTGAATAACTAGTTTTCCCTTAGGGAGGGTAACTAGCTTGACCTTGAGGAGGATAATGAATTTTCCCTTGGAGAGGAAAATATGGTTGGCCTTGAGGACCCCAAGTGGGATTCGAGACCCCTGGGAAGGGTTTTCCAAAATGTAATCCAGAAGGATTGGGATTTGAGATTCCTCCTTGCATGTTGGGGTTCAATGATCCTCCCTGATGTGGATGATGAAAAATTCCTCCCTAGGGTGGTCCCCAGTATTGTGACAGGTTTCCAGTAAACAAAGGTTGGAATTTCCCCCCTGCCATCGGTTGTGTAGAAACTGGGATTTGACTGGTAAAAGGGAGTTTTCCCCTGGTTGGAATTTGTGTGTCGAAAGATGGTTTCCCCCTGGTAGGGTTTTTTCCACTGAATGAGGGTTTCCCCCCAATAGGGATGTGTCCCACAGTTGGTTTTTCTTGTATGGTAGGGTTTTTCATCCTTTGATGTGAAGGTGACCCAATAGGGTTTTGTGGAGTATATGAATTTGTTTCTTGAAGAGGGATGGTAGGCATAATCGTCAGGGTACTTTGCAAATGACTAGGTAACACGACTCATGTTTCACTTTTAACCTGTCTAGAAGTGGTTTAGAATAGCGAATATTTTTTTGGGAAAAACCATGGAAAATTATCCCATGAGAGAAATTTAGCCCCTAAAATCATCCTTGGTCAAAGAGTGGTTGTCCAAAATTAATTTTTTCATAAATATCTAGATCAGATGGAGCTCTTCATATAGGACGAATAGGATTTTCTTGTGGATATACCATATCAATAGAGTGGAAAGGGGTAGTGTATTCTTCGTTGAAAGTTGGTTGTATTGGTTCCATGTCTATTTGATCATATGGTCGTGACGACAGGCTAGGGTAATATTCTACTACAATGATACCTAGGGATTCCACCCGGACAAGGAGTGGATCATGAGTAATTTCCAATCCAGGTTTACAAGAAGGGTGGAACCTTCCTGAACCGCAAATAAATATCTCTTAGGATTTTCTAGCAAAGGACTGGCAACACTCCCAGTGTCTTAATGGTTTTCGACCTCTTCACGGTAAGTGTCTTCAGGTGAGTTAGGACGTATGGGTTCATATCCTTCTATAGGAAACCCTTTCATCCTACGTGATCTATGAATACCTTTATTGGCCACAGTACCAATTTTAAGGACAAATAAAGTAAACAAACAACATTCTCTAAGAAATATAGAAAACCAACAAGAAAAACAATGTCTTCTGAGACTCAATGAATGTACTAGTTGGTGATGAAATCCAACATCGTATGATCAAATTGAGAAGGGGCTAGGATATGAGTGGGTGGACCAGTTATGTTGGTGACTTGCTTAATAGACTTACACCTTGGTCCAAGTTTCCTCGTGGTTTTACCCATGGGTTACCCTCCAAGGAGCCTGAGTGAGTTTGACCAACATATGTTCCAGGTACAAAAAATACTTCCCTTTATTATCACCTTGTGTAAGGACCCTAAATATTATGGCCACTAAGGATACCAACTCGCAGTCATCCTCTAGGCGGGTACAGTCAACAGTGAAGTCTGAACGTATAGGCAGGATATCAAGTCTGAAATTATTCAAGAGAACTGAGGACAAACGGACTGGTAAACTCCAGAGGACCGTGAACGGATTCAAAATTCACAAAGCTCTGAGACCAAATGAAAAAATTTGATCCTCAAGAAGAACCCCCAATATATGATCGTACCACTACAATTGGTTAAGCTTCAGAGGGATAATCTTCATTTATCTCCCGCATGTGACCTTGTGTTTAACCCTTGTGTGAGAAGGGGATCCCAACTATTTCTTATACGAAGGTTGGATTTTCTCTTCCTATCACAAGATTATGAGTTTTTCTTGAATTATTTGGAGAGTTACTCTCACAGCCTATTCCAAAGCTCTAGTCCTAGTCTATTGTTGGTGTAAAGATCCAAGAAAATAAAAGTTTCTAGTTCAATTTTAAATAGTCTTTGTTTTCATGGTTGTTTGTCACAATGGTGAATGATAGTGAAACTGATGATGTTTGAGACTCGACTCCACGAAAAGGTAAAAATAATTCTATGAAAACTTTCTTTTCAATGAAATTCTAGCTATGGGAAGGATACGAGTTTTTTTTTTCACTAACAAACACTCAAGAATGCAAAATTTTATGTTATTTTGTTCTCAAACAATTGCCAAAATATAAAGAAGACCTTTTTAATATCAAAAACCAATGGATACACACACTTATTTTTTTATTACGAATGCAAACTAAGATGTTTGTCTAATGCTTCATTCTTTCACTAATAATGAAAAAGGTTCACTATCATCATTTGAAAAAATAAGAAGCAAACAAAATACAAACAAAGGCACTCTCAGCGGTAAACAAGAGACCGAAAGAAAAAAAAAAACTATCAAACTATTCACTCAAAGAAAAACACTAAGAAGCCAAAATTCACTCTTTATAATCTTCAGGAATTAAGTAATGCATCAAGGATAAAGAAAACAATAGATCCATGATCAATGATCTTCCCTATGAAAACCTCCAATCAATTAGATAGTCAAGAAGAGTGGAAAAAAGAAACCAATTTTAAGGAAAAATAGTTGATTTTGCAATAAGGTAACACAAACTCAATAAAGACTAAAAAGAATGAAAGGTAGCAAGTTTGACTCAAACAAAGGACAAGATCAAACAAAATAAGATCTGAGTTAGAGAAAGATATCCAAAGACTATACCTAGCAAGCAAAAAATCTTGGAATTTCCAAAAGAAAGGAAAATCAACACTCTGGTAACCAAAGCACCAGAGTGCTGCAACGCTCCCTAGTAGACTCTAGGGGAGAATTGATCAAGCAACAACTCTCTGACTTGAACTATAGAAGGGTGCTAGTTCTAAGGTAAGTTTGAGAAAAATCTCAAAAAGCTTAGTAACTCAGAAAAATATAGTAATAGGCTCTATGAGACAACTTAGGAAAGATAAAAGAGATGTAAAGACAGATTAAATCAGAAACTATGATTTAAGGATAGAAAAAGGACACGAACGAACCAAGAAAGAACAAACTGAAAATTCCCTCCCCAGTGGAGTCTCCAATTTCTGTTACGAAAATATTCCCCTGTAGATAGGTGAACTTTCCCTTGGATTACTGACCCTCATACCAAGACAGAAACAGTCATTTGGACACTACCATTCCTATAAACTCATTTTGCTTATCGAAAAAGAGAGGAGAAGGTAAAGTAGGATGTATGATCTGGATTTTATGAGAAGAAAAAAATGAATGCAGATTATTAATAGGTTCTTAATACAAAATAATAGAGATACATTAAAACTGGTTTTCTATTCAATAACAAAATAAGCCAAAACTGTAAAATGCAATGGAAACAAGCTTGTTGGAATGGTGGCGGCTTATCTCTGAGAAGAGATGTGATGGTTGCGTGCATTCGCAAGAATATTAAAATGAGGCTCTGAAGGCCTTTTTACAATAAAAAAGAATGCCAAAAACCCTAGACATCCAAAAACCTAACCCTAGGAGATGAAGCGCCAAGATTCATATGGGCCCCGTTTGGGTAAGTTAGTACATCAACTTCCCGAGGTTGTAACTTTTGCATACGATCTCCGTATTAGGCATGTGATAACCCGTTGGAAAGGAATCATTGAGGAGATTAAATTTGGGGGATCAATGATGCCTTTAGTTATCGTTAAGGATCTTGATCTTGAAAAACCTTCATTTAGGCCCTCAAAATGGCCCTGGAAGTTAAAACTGCTAAAAATAGTAAACTGCCAAAATTGTCAGAAAACTGTTTTGAGCCAGTTGGAAAAGGTGGGTGGCCACCGATATCCATTTGGATCAATCCTCCCTCTTTAGGAAGCAATTTTATCCATTGCGTTGAGGTCCCCCATTAGACGAGGAATTTTTTGTTGAATTTGGCCCCGGGTGAGCCACTTGCCTTGGTGCAGGAGCTTCCCTGCTTTGATGACTCGATAAAGTTGGATCCTTTGTTGTCGAGTGCCCTTGATCTATGTGTCCACAATCTGATCATTGGATGCCTATTGTATGCAGTCAGGGTTGAGCTCTGTTGGTGTCATTTGTTCTGCTACTTCTGAGGTGTCCAATAATGGTGGGAAATAAGGGTGAAGGAGATCAACGTTGAACACTGGCTGCAGGCCAAGGAAAGTAGAAATGTTGAGCTCAAAATCATTATCCCACATGGCCTTGGTGATAGTGTATGGCCCATAAAAGAGTGGGCGAAGCTTCCCATGGGGTCCTGTAAGGCATTCTTTCTGCAAGTGCAACCAAACTTTGTCGCCCACCTGGAACTTATGTGGCACCTGATGTTGATTATGGCATTGTTTGTACTTTTCATTGGAATTCTATAGGATATCCTGAACCTATTAGCAAATGTGTTGAATCCTCTCAATGAACCGAGTGTCTTTGTTAGCTTCAATTGGATCAGGAGATGAGTCGGTCAAGATGACCGCAAGGGGAAGTGCAACATCTATGGGACCCAATGGTTGGAATCCCAACCCCACCTGAAAGGGGTTGTGGTCAATGAAGCTATGTAGGGCTCAATTGTAGCTATGATAGACATAGGTAAGGCTCTCATCCCATGTGCAAGGGTGCTTTGAATTATACATGCGAAGTATATGCACAATCATTCGATTTACAACCTCGGTTTGGCCATCTGTCTGGGGGTGGAAGGCCATGGATTTGGTGAGCTTAGTGTCCAGCAATGACCAGAGGCTTGACCATAATGTGTTGAGAAATCGACTATCCCGATCTGAGACAATGGTTTGTGGGATTCCAAAATGTACCCAGACTTGCTCAAAGAAGAGCTTGGTAGTGGCCTCTACTGTGATGCTCTTCTTGCAAGCAACTAGAATCGCCATCTTAGAAAAGGGATCAACAACCACAAAAACATAGTCATTTCCCTGCTTGGTGGATGGGAGGCCCAACATGTAGTCCATTGAGATGTATTTCTATGGCCTGTTAGGAGTAGGAAGAGGGGTGTATAGGCCCTATTTCTTAGTGGTTGGTTTGGTAATAGCGCAGACAGTGCAAGACTTGATATACTTGCTGACCTCCTGTCGAAGTTTCGGTCAGTAGAAATGTTTTTGTAGCATTGCCACTGTCTTTTCAACGTCGAAGTGTCCTTCCACCCAACTGTAGTGGGATTCCCAGATCATCTTCACTCGCTCACTTGATGGAACATAGATATGGCCCAGATGACACAACAACCCATCCTGAAGATGGAAATTATCGACAACTGTGTTTGCACCCAACATTTGGTAGGTGGTAGCGAAGTCAAGGTCTATCTCATAGAGTTGGGGCCATGTATATGTCTCATGGTCACAAGAGTCTAGCATTGTGGTGAGTGTCGTGACTGGCAGTCTGCTGAGGCAATCAGTGACGTGATTGGTGCTTCATGTTTTATACTTGATGTTGAGGTGGAATTGCTACAAGTATGTGGATCACTTTTGATCGCGGTCATTCTGTAATTTCCCCTGTGTCTACATGAACTGTAGTGGCTTATGATCAATGTGGATTACTATCTCCTTTCCAAGAATGTAATGTCTCCACTGGCCATTTATAATGTAATGAAAAAATTTTGTAATGTTTCAGACCCTGAAATCTGGAGGCCATTTATAGAAATTAGTAAGGTATCTGTGGTAAAAATTTAATCTTCTGGGTCATCTTAAATTTGTAGATACACCTTGTGTAAGATAGGGTATCTGACTAGTCCTATTGACTAGTCTCAAGAAGGTGTTCCAGGTAAAACATGCATAAATTCTT